>BJCO01600981.1:0-21300 GCA_018326465.1 Flaveria floridana
TATAAGTAAAACTTATTATATATATATATATATATGAACATACCTTCTTAAAATCTTCCCATTCCTCGTTCGTTAAGGTAAACGTATTTGTTTGACCATTGTATATGTTGCCAGTTTTATTTTTCAAATACACCCATCCTTGGTATTTGGCTTTAAGATTGTCATATGCGTTTTCAATTGTTTTTGAGTCATATCTATGCCGAACTTTTCCTTAAGAGCTTTTGCTACCTTACTCCATGAGTCTTTATACAAGCTTAAACCTCTTTTACCCACACTATTTACCTCATCAATGCTAACCTCTAATAAGCATTTTAATTGCTCAGTCGTCCATTGATGTTTATCTCCCATGTCTATTAACCAACAAACAAGCAAATTCAATTAAAATGACAAGATTCAACCATTTCTATTAATCAATTCAACCAACCATTTCTATTATCCCCATTCAAACAAGCAAATGGCAACAAAATAACATCAAGATTCAAGCAGTTTAATCATGCAGCAACAAGATTCAACAACTCCAACATCAAGAAATTAGCAACAAGAAATCAGCAACAAGATCAACAATTCTAGAAATCAGCAACAAGAAATCAGCAGTTTAATCATGCAGCAACAAGATTCAACAACTCCAACATCAAGAAATCAGCAACAAGAAATCAGCAACAAGATCAACAATTCTAGAAATCAGCAACAAGAAATCAGCAGTTTAATCATGCAGCAACAAGATTCAACAACTCCAACATCAAGAAATCAGCAACAAGAAATCAGCAACAAGATCAACAATTCTAGAAATCAGCAACAAGAAATCAGCAGTTTAATCATGCAGCAACAAGATTCAACAACTCCAACATCAAGAAATCAGCAACAAGAAATCAGCAACAAGATCAACAATTCTAGAAATCAGCAACAAGAAATCAGCAGTTTAATCATGCAGCAACAAGATTCAACAACTCCAACATCAAGAAATCAGCAACAAGAAATCAGCAACAAGATCAACAATTCTAGAAATCAGCAACAAGAAATCAGCAACAAGATCAACAAGAAATCAGCAACAAGATCAACAATCCAACAACTCCAATTCTAGAAATCAACATCAAGAAATCAACAACTCCAACATCAAGAAATCAGCAACAAGATCAATAATTTACCTCAAGATTTGAACTCTAATCGAGCAGAAGGGCGAGGCCGCGACGGTAAAACCTAATCGAGCAGAAGGATGAAACCTAATCAACAATTTACCACAAGATCAACAAGGATGAGCAAAGGGCGAAACCTAATCAATAATTTACCGAGCAACAAGGATGAAAACTAATCAATAAGGATAATCAACAATTTACCGAGCAGAAGGATGAAACCTAATCGAGCAGAAGGGCGAGGTCGACGGGAGCAGAGTGGCGACGAGAGCAAAGTGGCGACGGTGGAGTGGCGACGGGGGGAGTGGCGACGGGAGCAGAGTGGCGACGGGAGCAGAGTGGCGACGGGAGCAGAGTGGCGACGGGAGTAGAGTGGCGACGGGAGCAGAGAAGTTTAGGGTTGAAATGTGAAGAGGTGAGAAGATGTTTGAAGACATTAGTCCACCTCTTCTCCAAGAAGAGGTCACGCAGACGTTTTTTAATGAAACATCTTCAAAAAAACAAACACTCTGCAGACCAGAAACATCTGCCCGCCTCTTTTTGGCGCAGACAAAAGAGCTTTAGAAGCTCTTTTTCAAAAAAACAAACACCACCTAAGTCTTAGGGGAAGCTAAAATTCTCTACTGCTATACTCTTATAATTTATTAAAACATTCCTTAATTAACAACCATATAACCTTTGGGTGCAGTCATTTACTTTGTTCTTGATATTCTCACTATATAAACTTACTAGCTTTAGAAAACCCGTGAATTACACGGGTTGAATAAATAAAATATTAATATAATAAAATTTATGAAAAACAAAATGATATTCTAATATATGATATGACTGAAATTACGTATCAGTAAGTATTATAAGTAATAAACAGTGATATCAACCTTTTTAACTTTGTTTTAATTTTTTTTTCAAAAATATAACATTTTGTTCTAAAACAAACTGTATAAAAATATCATTATTTTAAATATTGCATTATCATAACTCCTAACTTAAATTATTTTTGGTTTTTAAATAATTTACTTCTTAAAAACACTAATTTTATAATATATCATATTTTTAAAAAAGTTTGACATTTTAGAAAAAAAATATTATTTATAAACATTTGTTTATTTGAAAATAATATTAATAAAAATATTTTTCTTAATTTATAAGAAAATATTTTAATCTAAAAAAATATTAAATAATATTATTAGTAATTAAGTTAATTATTTAATTGGAGAGACAGACGAAAAAATTTTGATGAGGAGAATTGTAATGATAACACATGTCATACCAATTTATTATTTTATTATAATAGGTAGATAGGTAGATTTTAAAAAAGTTTGATATTTTAGAAAAAAATATTATTTATAAACAGTTGTTTATTTAGAAATAATATTAATAAAAAAATTCTTAATTTATAAGAAAACATTTTAATCTAAAAAAATATTAAATAATATTATTAGTAATTAAGGTAATTATTTAATAGCAGAGAGGGGCGGGAAAATTTTGATGAGGAGAATTGTGATGATGACACATATGAAAACATGTCATATCAAGTTACTCTTTTATTATAATACTAGTTTTAGCAAACCCGTGTAATACACGGGTTGAAAATATAAAAACAACATAATTCATAAATGTATAAATATTTTGTATGATTAAGTTACGTTTTACTATAACAATAAAAAATAAAAAAATTACATTTATAAATTATAAATATTCACATACTTTTTTAAATAATATAATATATAATTGACTTATGTAAAATTAAAACCAGTTGTCTTAAAATCACACTAACCTAAAATAAATAAATATATCAATAAATATTTTTTTCTTTTTAGTTTTTTTTTTTAAATTGAATCTTATTAAGCTATAAAAATATGTATAGTTCAAAATAATATGATTACACAATTAAGTTGATAATATAAAAAATTAAATTTAAAACAAAATGAATTATTACTATTAATCGAGTTTCTTAAAATAAAAAACTTGACAAAAATAATATATAAGTTTAGGCGGGAAATTTTTTTTGAGGAGTAACATGAGAGTGTCATGTGTCATCTTAGTTACTCTTTTATTATATAGTATAGATATGTAGATCTTTATTTTCTATCTTCTCATTTTTTTTCTTTTCATGTCACTATACAAACTTATATTTATTTTTTCTTTTCTCGTTTCTTCTTTTCATCTTATATTATTCATTATCTTCTCTTTAGATCGATGAGCTAGACAAATGACTTTGATGTTATTACTCAAGACGATTCAAAATATTTTAATTCATTATCTTCTCTTTAGATCGATGAGCTAGACAAATGACTTTGATGTTATTACTCAAGACGATTCAAAATATTTTAACACATTCATAAAAATCAATATAAATGTTACACGATTAAAGTTGTCTTTTGAAGACCATAATAAACCAAAAGCGAAATTCGATTCATGTTTAGACCAATGGTATGTTTTGACTTGTTCAGTATACACTTTTAAGCTTCAAAAACTATATGTGTAACTCCTTAGGTTCCCGGTTTAATCATCTCAAACAAACTAACCAATCCAACCTAGGAAATATTAATAAAGCCAAAATACATCGTTCATATGGTGGATTTGAGATATCACACATTGCTCAATCAAAAGAGATTCAACAACTATAAAAAAGATTGATTCTTTAGGATCCTTTCTTTCTTTAAACGGAAAGAACAGAAATAGAATCAAACTGATTCCCGAAATGTCTTTCTAAATATTCCTCAATGTCCCGACTGTTCACGAAACGTGAGATGCAGATTATATTCATCTAAAACTCTCATTATTTTACTTAAAAATCTTTCTCCTTAATAATTTAACAAACCAGGATTACTCTAAATTAACAAAAAATAAATACATAATTAAACTCGAGACTAAAAGGGGTGAAAGATTTCATACTTTATAACTACAGGGACTGTTTATGTAGTTAAATATTTCTACATCAACCCCACCCCCTTTCACTTCCTATAAAACCAAATACGACCCTCTCTTTCAACCTCACTACACCACTCTCTCTCTACAACTCGGGTCACCTTCTTCGGATCCGGGTCGGGCTCGAAGGTTTATTCAAAACCCTTTTGATGTTCGATCAATTCCCCCCTCTTCAAATTCAAACATCAACTCTCGATCTTTCAGACGCTAATTTCTTGAAGTTTTTCAATTCTTGTTCTTGAATTCATCGAATTACTCACCCCCGATGCGTATACCACCTGTAAGTTCATTTCTTTCGATCTTTCAGATTTTAATTTGAGCAGGTTTACGTTGAAAGGTTAAAGGGTGTGTTTTTATTGCTGGGATAGTGTTTAATTTTGTTGAGGTTGAGTGGATTGGTTGTATGAAGGGTTTCAAGAATTAGGGTTTTGTTTTTTGGGTTCGAAGATTTGAGATTTTGTTTTGTGTTTTTGGGTATGTTGAAGATGTGGGAATGAAGTGATATGAAGTTGCTAATATGAGCGATGGTGGAGGTGGAGAGGGTTGTTCAAAAGGTGTTGAATCTTGTGTGAAGAAGAGGAGGAAGAATAGTAAGAATGATGAGTTCGCACAGGCAATTGCGAGGATTGCGGTCGCGCAAGTGTGTGAGAGTGTTGGGTTTCAAGGGTTTCAGCAGTCTGCACTTGATACATTCTCTGATGTTGCCTGCAAGTATATTCGTGAGATAGGGAAGATTTCGAGTTTTTATGCTAATTTAGCTGGTAGGACCGAGTGTAACGCGTTTGATGTAGTTCAAGGGCTGGAAGATTTGAATCTGTCACAGGGGTTTGTAGGAGGATCTGATAGAGATAACTGTTTGTTGGGGTCGGGGATTGTAAAAGATCTTTCGCAGTATGTTAATCTGTCTGAAGAAATAGGGTTTGCTTACTCGATTCCTTCGTTTCCAGTAGTTAAAGAGCGGAAGTCAACGCCAAGTTTTTTGCAAGCTGGAGAAATGCCACCAATGGATGACATCCCTCCTTGGCTTCCCATGTTTCTTGATACCAAGACTAATACTAGCATACCTTCAGCTGTTACAGAAGAAACTCAAATGATGCCTGATAGAATTGAGCAAGAACAGAAGGTTTTAGATCCACCATTGTCGAAATTGGAACAGCTTAGGGCATCTAACGAGTCTGTATTTCCTGTGGTTGGTGAACATGGGGATAATGCAAGAAGGGAGCAAGCGTTGAATCCTTTTCTTGCTGCTCCTCTAAAGCCTGGGGAAAAGGAGATTTCTTCAGTTTCAGTTCCTGCTAAACTTAAGGAAGAAGACGTAGTGCAAAATCATGGCAATCATGTTTCTGAGTTGGATCAATCGGCTCCAATGGACCAAGCGGGCCTTGGTTTTGGTACCGAGGAAGGTAGTGGAATGGTTGTTTTGAATAACAGACCTCGGGTGCAAATGAAACTTCACATCGGCAAAACGTCATTGAGTACTGCAATTCGGCCCAATGACAAAGGAAAAGAAAAACTTGCAGCTTGGTTTACAAATGATGGGGTGAGGGATGAAGAAGAAAAGAGAATAGAGAAACCTCCAAAGGTGCCAATGGATATTGAAGAACATACCGAAAAAGATTCAGTTGTAAATTAGGAAAACTAGATTAGAGTTTGTATACTAGTTTGGAATCCTAGCATTGGGTGCTAGTTCTGGAGTAGTCAAAGTGAGGGACACATGTCGTCTAGAAGGGAATGTTTTCGCGTTAACATGTTTTCGTAAGGTATGTTTGTAGTTTCCATAATGAGCTTTTAGTCAATGATAATTCTTTTCAATTGAAATTCTTTGCTCTGAACACGTTATTGTTCTAGTTTGTTTATTTACTTGTGATGTGCTACTTCATAGTTACACATATGTTGCCAAGATTGTTGGTACATCACATTATGTATTAACAAAAATTACAAAATATTAACATGCATGGATGTTAGTGTTTATAACAATGTAACCTTTACCCTTTTTAACTGATTTTGTAAAACCCTTTTAAACTGATTTCACAAAATCTTGACTGCCATTGCTAATTGTTTGATTTTGTTTATTGGATTTTGTGACCTCTTTAAAAAACGTGAGAACCACTTTCAGAATACTTAATTGGACTATCTTCAGAATGTAGAAACTTTCGTAAGGTTGTACAGGTGCACCGCCTAGATTCGTTATTGTGACATTAGCAAAATATCTTTTAAGAGGACTATATCATGTGTTTATGAGAATGAGTGTAGCCAAATAACACACATTTAAACTGCATCATCTATACACTTTTTGGCTATAGGAATAACCAATGAACAACCCTTTAATGGATCTAGGTTCAAGTTGGATCCTTTTTGAGGGAGATCATAAACACGATATGCACATGGGTGATGTCATAAACAAAGGGAAGAACACAGAATTGGTTTTCTCCGCCTAAAGACATTAGATGGCAGAAGGTAATTAATCGGTTAGATTGCATACCCTAGAACTGGACTTATAAATCAGCATTGTGTGAGGCACATGGCCCACTTCCAAAATGATTATTTTTTGTGTTCATGAATTCCATTATGCTCTGTTGTTTAAACACATTATGACTCATGCATATATTTCTCATACATGTGTTAAGATCATTTAGAAAACACTCTTTTGTGTCTTCATGTAGTTTTGATAAATAACTCAAGCTGAGTTCGGATTGTAGCAGAAAGATTACGATAAAAAGAAAACTGCTTGATTTGAACAAAGAAACCCAAGTTGCATGAGAGTTATTATTGAAGTAGATTCAATGGGTTCAGGAGTCTGTGTCACCAAATACTTGATAAAAAACAAACTTTGCAACTCATCATATAGTCTTGCAATATTTTTTCTGTTATCAGTCTTTGGGGGGTGTATTATTCAAAACTCAGGTAAACATTTATATATCTGTAGTGTGTCATTATATATACTACATTGTTACAGGCATATATTTTCTAAAGTTGGCCGCCTTTGCCATCAGAGTAACATAATTTGGCCACTTGCAGTGTAGAAGTTATTTATTTGACCACTGTACTTTATTTTCCTATAACCTTATACCTCCTGAGGCCTATTGTCTGGTTACAATGAAATCTCTGAATACTTTACCTCCTGCTGGAAGACCTTATATTATGATTTCGGTTTGTGTGTGAAAAAAAAATCATTTGGCTCTTGGAGTATCCACATATCTGCTAATGTGACATTACAAAAGGTTTCTGCTTTGTCTAAGTTGATCTCAACAGGGGTATGCAGTATTGCAGTGACAACATGGGTAATCAGATAAACATGTTGATCTTCCAAAGAACAATTCTTTTTCTGCATAAGCCAATTCATTTGAGACACTATAGGTCCACTCTTTTTCCTATTCAGAGCACAGCCCTGTGTCTCTACTACAATCCCAGGGAAACAAGAGATCAATAAGAAATTTTGGTTTCTTTTCTATTCTTGTATTAGGTATTTCTTAAGAACAAGAGGGTTCTACCATTTGATAAAGGCATCCTGATTCGATTAAATGAGATTACGGTTTCTCATTTTGAATCTGTGAATTCAAAATTTGATCAAATCACAACCCCTTGCGGGTAAAAGGTACATCCAAGCTGCTCACATGGACCAACTTACCTGGCTTGTGGATCAGCCATTATGCAATGGTCAATTATGCCAAAGAGTTGCTGTTGGTTGAGTAAGAGGGTCAATGTTGATTTGTTGTATCTGTTGGGCTTGGGCATGGATCTGGTAAAACAATCAGGAAACTTGCAATACATCAGGTACCTAGCATTCGAAATTTATTTGGAGTCAACAATCTTTTGTACGTGTATGCATCGTAACGTAGGTGTTTTTTTTCAAAAGAATGCAGAGTGAAAAGATTTAGGTGGATAGTAAGTTGAAACGGGTCAAACTCATGAAGACTGATTGAGATTTTAATCATGTTTATTATTGTAGCAATCCATGTCTACACCGCGGTGGTTGTGTCTCTCACCATTTTCCCTAGGTGAATTGTTGTTGACAAATATGAATCAGGCTGAAACTCTACTCTAAACTACCTCATGGGTTCAACCACCATAATATGTAAAATTACTAGTTGTAAAATGGAGTCACAGTTGAATTTTAACCCAAATTGATGGTTAATGATCTAGTTTTAAATATAATAATCATGCTGTATAAGAACCCAAATGTAACATCATAAGTTGCGTTGTACTGCAATGGTGTTTGAAAGGAGGGAAATACCCAATTCTGCTATATGTGGCGTGTCATAGGCCAAAGGGGTGTACCATGATTGTTAACATGAAATCTAGCTTAGTTTCACTAATTAGTTGAATCACATATACTTTCAAGTAAAACACCACAAGTGGAAGATTGACCAAGATCGAGTCTCGGGACAGATGAATGAATACTCGTTTGCTAAAGTCGGTTATTAGTATGAAATGTCAAAATTTGATTATGTTCTAGTATGATACTACAATAGTTTATTGCATATGGTTTTTGAAAGTGTATTGTGTTTGATATTTCTGAAGTAAAAATCATGCTTTTGAGTAACTAAATATAGAAAAATCTGGGTCATATTATTCTAAACTAAAATGTTATCGTGTCTTAAAAAAATGTGGGTGTCGAACATTATGAGAGCAATCTTCCTCGCGAATGATAAGGCCACGTGGGTGATTGTGCTGGTGTATCCCTACCAATCCACCATCAAGACTAAATAGGAACAAGTAACATTCATGAACGTTGCCTTGAACAGATACACAAAAGTGGTTAACTTAATACTATAGCTCATATGCATTCAAATACATACTTTCACTACTCGTTTTTACATGGAAAACAACCACCTATTATGTCTGCTCTGTCGATCTTGCACACGCGCTGCATCATCATCATTCACAATCTCATCAATCATGTCTTTGAAAATAAGGCGCTCTATGTCTAGAGCAAGACCAGGAACCTCGTAACAATACGTGTCCCACTCTTGTGACTTCTTATTCAAATCTGCACTTACAAGGATCTTTACTTCATCATCCTCATCATATATGCATCTCTCAGAGCTACTTTGGAGACTATCTATTTCTAACGACAACTCGATCAGTAGCTTTTCTGCATCCACAAATCTCCCACATCTTTTTCCACAAAAGCCTGTCATGACTAACTTGTGGAAAAGAATATCATTCACAGAATCATATATCAATTTTCTTCTGACTTTTTCATTGGATTTATAACTTCGGTTCTTTTCGTGGCATTCGTCATTATTTTTCTCCAGAATATGGAACAACTCAGGCTTTATCAAACTGCCAGTTGAATGAAGCTGGGCTATCCTGATGGCAGAATCTGGATCGCTTAGAAAACCCGATGCTAAAAGTATCTCTCTGATGTATTTATGGTCCCCATTTGTGCTTTTGCATTGAGATTTTGCGCTCTCACCATCACTGGAGTTCAATAATTCAACTTGATGGAACCGACCAGCATCTGTGCTGCTTGGAAAGTTATAGATCCCCACTTGATTCCATTCGGTTTCATAAATGCATAAGTTGTCACAATCTGAAAAGAGGGACACATATTGTTAGTTTGTTAATGTGACTGAAAAATAGTTTATGTTTCATATGGCTATATGGCTATTGTTAAATTTCCCTTTTTTGGTCATGGTATACTGGTATAGTCATGAATCCTTACTCGAATTTGCAGTACTGTATATTAATAGGGCAGAGGTCCATCACAGACAAGAAATGTACCATTAAATGCATCTGGTTTGTTCTTTACTGGGGACGGTATGTCTTCCACATAAAAGGTGTCAAGAACTGAGATGGGGCTCGTTTGTTCCATGGTAAGTTTTGCAAGTTCAACCATTGGCTTATCTTCTATCAATCTCTCTCTAAAGTTATTCTGCAAAGGAAAAGCTGACATATGTTAAGATAACTGCATTTGTAACAAAAACATGTATGTATAAATGTGTTTTTTAGACAAATTAACTGAACCAACCTCACTTACACGCACGACGTCCTGTTTACTTTCTGATTTGTGTGAATTAACTGCATCGTCATCTCGGCCTATGGTACTTGTTTCATTTATGTACATACATGATTGGTCATTGTTTTGCATTGGATTCATGGGCTTGATTTTCAGGGGTCTTGTCTTCAATTTGGATTGTGTTTTGGTTCTGCTCGAACCAGATGACGGCCCATTAACACTATGCTTGTCAATGCCATTCTTTGACCTTTGCAGTCTTGGGCTCGAGACGGGCCTCTCTCCAGTCAGGTCCTCTAGTGATCTTGATGTCCTACCAGCTGCCTTAATATTTCTTGGAGTTGGATCTTTTACCTGCTTTCTAGACTTGCTGTTAGTGCCATGAAGACCTGTGGCCATCATAGGCTCTGCAGCCACCTTAGCTGGTTTAACGGGCCGGTTCACGAGTTCACGTTTCTTTGGTGATCTAGTACCCTTGACCGTGGGCGAACCTGGCTGGTCGTTTTTCTGGCTATGAAGACACTGTTCTCTGTTCTCAAAAACTGTTTTTGTCATTTGCATTGCCTCAACTATCTGCTTAAGTGCTCTGAGATCATTCCCTGATGTTTTAAACTCAAGTGCACTCAATCTTTTCTCCATCTCACCATAAACATAAGGCTTTTTGGAACCGCGGTCGCTACTTTCCTGCTGCAGCAAGGCTGGTCTAGTCTTCGAGTGCACCCTTGGAGAACTTGAACCCAATTGGTGACCAAAAGTCGGTTTAATCTTCAAGGTCTCAACTTCACACATGGAGTCTGTTAGAGTATCTAGACCCATTAACCGAGCTACAATACCAGACGATGGTTTCTTATTGCTTCCTGGCTCGCTTCTAGACTCGTTCATGTAACTCTCTTTTGAGTTTTGCTTACTATCTAATGACAGCCTTGGAAGCTCTTTGACTTTGAAACTTGACTTCAATGAATATTGTGATTCCCTTTCATCACAAGAATATCGCGATGTCTCCTCGACTTTTTTAACTGCTGATGAAATCTTTTGAATCTTTGCAAGGTTCTGATCTTTTCTATCATATTGAATGGAACTTTGTTGTACGAAAGGCCTTGGAGAATCAATGTGCTTCATGACAGGGCCGGCTCGTTCATCTTTTGTCACACGGATCACTCTAGTCATTGAGTCCTTAACCACATCTCTGATATCGGCTGGCAGATGACACCATTCTGGCTGTTGTTTCTGCAAGTTTGGGGACGTGGGTTCAGATGAAAGTTGCCATTCGGTTTGGACCCTTTTACTACAATCAAAAGATGAGAAAGTGGTAGATGAGCAAGAAGAAGAAGAAGAGTTTCTTGATGATTCAACGGAGGCTCGATTCTTTTCTATCATCATCATCTTCTTTTGGTTTTTCTCCTGCAGTTTCAAATATCAGTTAAACATTTATAATTATGCTGTTATATGTGGCAAAAGCTAATGGTTTCATTCTTGGTCTTTACCTTAGCTTTTTCTGATGATTTCTTCAACTCCTTTTCACTATTTTCACCTTCACCTAAACATCAATTCATAATTATAAGTATGTTTCATTAATTATATAAACTGTATTGCTATATGCATATGATAACTTAAACATTTGACCCTTTGCTGCTAGAGTGAAGCAATTTTGGTCATTATATGCAAAAGTTATTTATTTGACAATTGTACTTCATGGTCTGTAATCATACCTTGGTCACACTTTCTAGCAAATCTACACACATAATGAGAACCGCTTTCGGCGAATTCGAATGTGCGCCCATGTATATATATATGTGCGTATTAGCACATTCAATTATAAACCAATTTTAAGTAAAAAATTAAGAAAACCGCATAAGCACTTGTAGGTAGGTAGTGCTGACTAGAGTAAGTGGACACATAAGAAAAGACATTTATGCAGTTACATAACAGCTTTATATACCATAATTAAAGGAGTACTTAGGTACATATATGTGGTTATCTTAATTCTCTACTTAATTTTACTAATTAAGTACTAAAACGGCTCTCGAACATATCCAATTTAGTATAGTATAATGGCTGAATGTTGGTTTACTCAGCATGAGCACTTTTAATATTTTTTCCAATTACTGACAAATAATGGTAATAGTAACAGTAATAATAATAGTGGCAAATAATGGTAATAGTAACAGTAATAATAATAGTGACAAATAATGGTAATAGTAACGGTAGTATTAACAGTTAAAATGGTGATCATAACTTGTGACATGAAGAGTAAGTGAAAATCACAACAGTTGATGATCATACACTAGCACAAACAATAAGAACATATTGGTTCAGTTTATATGCTTATATTTGTACCTTGAGTTAACCTGTTCTGGTTCCGCGAATGGCGGTGCAGACCGAGAATGTAACCGCGGTCAAGGAGATGAAAAATCCCATTCATGCATCCTGACTGCTTCTGCAGTTTTTCTTCCCTAATTGTGCACACAACCTTAGTACCCATTTACTCTACCACCACTCTCCCCTTTTTCACAATAAAAACCTTATAAACCTTCTTTAAAAAATAAGCACCAAAACAAAAACAAAAAAAGAAGATTCTTTTCTTGTTCAACTGTAGATACACTTGTAGTTGTGTTCTGCAAAGCTGCACAAAGAATGTGCAGAGCTACCCACTTTTTTATAAGAAACTTCAAAGGAAAAAAAGATATGATGTTACTCTTTTTGACCATGTGATCATGGGTTCGAGTCCTTTCAGAACCAAGACTAGGCGGGTGGACTGGGTCGGGTTTTGGGGATGGTAGAAGAAAGAAAGATGGAAAAAGTAAGATTTGGAATTTGGTTAATTTTGGTCTTCAAAAGAGGGTGCTAGAGGTATATATTGAAGGGGATTTTGAGGCAATATATGGAAGTATTGTTGGATTATTATATTTGTGGGATGAAATTGAGGCAAATTTCCATTTTAAGATGGAAATTTGATGGCATATTTTATTATAGAGTAAATTTTGGTTTTGGTTCCTGTGGTTTAATCATTTTAACTATTTCAGTACAAAAAGAAATCTTTGATCATATCATGCCCTGTGGTTTCATTTTTGTAACGGTTTTGATCCTTGACACTAACTCTGTTAGTTTTTACAGTTAAATGTGAGGATACTGTGGTCATTTTACATTTGAAGGACTATTTATGTAAATTATATTAGATTAGGATAAGTTTTGTAATTTTTTAAAATAATAAAAAACAAAAAAACAAAACTTAAATCTAATTCAACCCAAACCCCAACACTCCCACCATCCTAAAATCTTTCACCACCCAACATTCCTAATCGGAATCCTAACCCTAACCCCAACCCCCACCACCCCTTGCATCACCGTCTGCACCACCGCCACCGCCTGCACCACCTCCACCGCCACCGCCAGCACCACTGCAACGCCACCGCCTGCACCTTCACCGTCACCTGCACCTGCACCACTACCAGCTCCACCTCCACCAGCGCAACGCCATCGTCGCTTGTGGGACTAAATCGAGCATCTCTAACGTGTTCTCACTATAAGCTAACACATTTAATTGATCATAATATTGCGTGAAACGGTGAAAGAGTAAGCAATGAGCGTGTGCGATACCCGAGAACGAAGGATGCTAGCGAGAACGCTGAAGCAGATGATAGAGAGAAGATGAAGTAGAACGTGAACTTTGACGGACTGAGGTTGTTCTTCGTTAGGGCGGTGGAGAGAGCTGGATTTTGATACACTGCAAACTTTGTAATAGGATCAGGTGAGTCCTTTCTTCCTCCTCCTGCCTCCATTGGTGAATCGATTTCTGTTGATTTTGCGATTTGGTGTGTTAGGGTTTCTACAGTTCCGCCATTGATAAGCTTCTCAAGCTCGCAGGTTCAAATACGAAACTACGAATAGTGTTCTAAATGAGGCCTGAGGGGGTGTTCTAAATATTTTGTGTGGCGATGGAGGTGGTGCAGGCGGTGGTGGAAGGGGTAGTGGGGGTTAGGGTTAGGGTTCCGATTAGGAATGTTGGGTGGTGAAGGGTTTTAGGATGGTGGGAGTATTGGGGGTTTGGGTTGGATTAGATTTAAGTTTTATTTTTTTACTTTTTATTATGTTTAAAAATTACAAAAATTATCATAATCTAATATAATTTACATAATTAGTCATTCAAATGTAAAATGACCAAAGTACCCTTATATTTAACTGTAAAAACTAACAGAGTTAGTGTCAGGGACCAAAACCGTTACAAACATGAAACCACAAGGCATGATATGATTAAAGATTCATTCTTGGACTGAAATGGTTAAAATGGTTAAACCACAGGGAACGAAAACCAAAATTTACTCTTTATTATATTATATTATATAATATTTATATGGTTTCTGATAGTTTGGATTGGTCAGATTTGGACAGCCATGTGGACAAAGTAATGTGGATGGGGTCTGAAGTCATGTGGAGTGTGTCAGTTGAGGAGGCTAAATTATACTAAAGTGCATGTACATTTTGTATCGTGATATTGTCAATTTGCAGATTATATGGTCCTTTTTAGTTCATTCCATTGGGGAGGTATTGAAGCATAAAAATAATAATGCATTATTGATAAGAAAATTGATATGTTTTTCAATGAGTAAACTATCACATCAAATGGTTTGTTATGGGAATATTTTAAATTTGAAAGATGTTATATTATCAAAACTTGGAAAATCAAAATTAAAAATCAATAATTTAAATAAAATGGCTGGATAAACGTTAAATTCATTATACATGTGTCTTTTCGATCAAAATCACAAAATCTAGAGTGAGCTATCAAAATTAAGGCTCCAAGTGAAGGAATTTGGAACAGGAGCTAGTTCGTAATGTCATTTTGATTCGTATTTTGTATATTTGTTATTCCAAACAGATCGAAATGCATGTTGATTTTTAGTTAGAGTCATTTCTAGCTCATTTTAGTTTATTCCAAAACATTGAAACAAGTTTGGTAATTCTTTAATCAACTCTATATTATAGAATAAGTAATTTTTTTTCTGGTGTATAAATTAATTCTTTTCTCTTATATCATTTTACAAGTTGCCTTACTTGCTAGTTGCTAAAATGATGTAGCCTGCCATTTATTTCTTTGGTCTTGTAAAAAGATTGAATTTTCTGTCTAGAAAAGTTAGTTATTTAATACATTTTAGCCATTTATTTGTATAAAAACAATACCTTTGTATATTACTTTAGTTATAGTTTCTCATGCTTCACTAATTGAAAGTGCAAGTTATCCATGCTTATTTCATGGGTGGCAGCGTGGCACTAAGCTGACTAACTGAGATCACGAAAGGGATTGCAATACACCGGTATAAGGTATTAACAAAAGATATTCTTTCTTTAACTAGTTGTGGTTCAAGTCTTATAGTTAATAAAAATATAGATTTAGAAATAAGATTAGGTGTATGAAATTTTGTTCTTAAAAATATTTATATAAATAAAACAATAAATAATATCGTATTCATTATGAATACTCATTAGTCAACTATCTTTAGATTTAATACAATATTCTAAAAATAATACCATGTGTAGTGTAGGGATATTTTTCACTAAACACGTGCCTAATCACTTGAGAGAATGACTTTTCACCTAATACCATCACCCATAGAAAAACTTTTAGCCCCTTAAAACCTCAAATAAGTCATTTTTGGCATTTCTAGTCATTGGGTGGGTTTGTTTCCGGAGGGCTCGTTCATACATATGAACGCCCAAAAATGAAGAAAGTGGGACCAAGGGTGGGGGATAGGGCCATTGGTTGGGTTTTAATAAGAGTGGTGGTGGTTTGGTGTTGGTTTTGGTGTTTTTGGGTGTTTTTATTGATTAGGTTTTTGAAAAATTAGAAGATGAGTGTCTTACAATGTGAAAGTTGACTAAACAATTTTTTTAATGTTTTTAGGGTTTGTGTGATGTTTTAAGGATTTTATAATGCAATTTATCTATTCTTCAACTCATTTTCTAGGTTATCATCATTTCTCATATTTATTTTCATATATCATTCACTAAATTTGTAAAATTATATATTTTCCCAAATCATACTTGAAATTGTATATTTACATCCAAAACTTGTGTTTCGGAGGAATGTGTAATTTTAAAAGTTTATAATGAGATACATGTAATTCTCCCTTAACATTTTAACCCTTAACCTCTTAAATAGAGAGAATAAACATTATCACATGATGCTCATTTGAGACATTTGATTTGTTACAAGTAATTACTGGTTTGTCTATACTATTTTATAATGCATTTGATATAAGAAAAGAATAGTCTTTTTACATTAAATTCTACGAGTTTAAACGGGCAAAATTGTCTTCTATAAAGTTAAAAATCTTCATTTACTTTTACATACATGTCATTTTATGATTTCAATTGATAACTTTTAAATCAAATTTTCTCATGATTTCTAAATGCTTATAACTTTTTCATACATTAATTTTATTTTTAAAAAATATACATCATAAAAATAAATCTGTTCTCTTTAACTTAGGTATGGTATTGCTAAAATAATTTTGTTAAAAATAAATTTTATTTCAATTGATTCTCTTTGCATCGAGCAAACACCCCTCTAGTTTGTTATGATAAATTGATAGTTTTTAATATTGTATAACTAAATAAAATATATTACATCTAAATATTTCATATTTGTTGATTTTGGCCATTTGAAAGTTTTAAATAGCTTTTTATAAACTTTTAGATAGTTTATAAAAGTTTCTAGATTTTTAAAAGTACGTGATATATATATATATGTGTGTGTGCGCGCGCGCGCGTGTGTGCGTGCGTTTGTCTCTGTGTGTGGAATGTAGGAGGGTTATATTAAGAATTCATATTTTTTGTGAGGAACTCTAATTTTTTTTTACACATGAGTACATGCTTAAAATAGTTTTCTTTTTTTACACATATTTACTCATGTGTAAATATATGTACAAAAGTTCTCACAAAAGATAAACGATAATTTGTAATTTTTTGGTTACTATAGAAACTTTTTTGCACGTGTTTACACATGTATAAATTAGTCCTCTTTTTTATACTCGTACAAAAAAATTATCAGAGTTCTCACAAAAATAAGAGAACTTATTTGATCTTTCCCATATGTATGTATAGGTATCTATATGTATGAATGTAACATTTACAAAGTATATAAGTTTTAGATAAAATAAAAAGAGCTTAAGTTTTATTAAAAAAAATAAAAATGATACAAGGAAAAAAGGGGGGGGGGGGATTAAAATGAGACCATCCCACTCCGTCTGCTGTCATCCATTGAGATGCCCAAATAAGCCAAAAACGGCCATAGATTTGGCTGCATAATGTCACGTCCATAGCTTTCTAATTCGTCGCTGCCTACGTAGCCATCTTTTAGCGTTTTTCACACTATTAAAGATTAATGAATTTAATTATTAATAATCATGGGATTTCAGTTAGCATGCCCTAAAAAGGTTGGTACAATTTGATACTAGCTTGTGGAAAGCACTGTTACTCTGTTAAAAAAAATGATTCATCTTCCAAATGGAATAGAATTAGGCCTGGCAAAGAAGACCTGTATACTCAATTTTGGGTCAATATGGTCATTAGTTTAAGAATATTAGGTTGTCTTGGACATTATAAATTTCATGAATGGGTTGATGTGGGTTGAATTTCACAGCAAGAAGAATTCAACGGGTCAGAATGGGTCATGGAATAATAGCTTACGGGTCAGAATGGGTCGTTCACCTCTCCGTCGTCCGTCGTCGTTCACCCCTCCGCGTCCTCCGTCGTTCACCCCTCCGCCGTCGTTCACGCCTCCGCCGTTTGCCGTCGTCACGCCTTCTTCGTCCGCCATCGTCCACATCTTTGATTTTTTAGAAGAATCATAAATAGAATATGAAAATTGTTTTTGATTTTTAGGAGAATCAGAAGAATCATGTAGAGAAAGAAAGGTTTTTAACAGTAGAGAATGCATCGTTCACCGAGTTAAAAATGCACATGAAAAATCTCACCGGAAGATGGAGATACATATAAGATACATGTGTCATGTGTGTGTATATAATATAATTAATATATATATATAGGAAGAGAAATAAATGCAGGCTTACAACATATAATTTGTCTTGAAAAATTGGGTGTTATCCATATGAGGAAATGTCATAAAAACTATGAATTTTGATATTTTTGGATTTGGCCCGTCTTGACCCGACCCATCCTGACCCGAATCCATTCTAACCTGAACCCATCCTGACCCGTTTTTGAGCTGAACCCGTCTTGACCCGAACCCGTCCTGACCCGAACCCATTCTGACCTGACACCTAACCCGACCCGACCCGCCCATTTTGCCAGGCCTAAATAGAATGCATTGATGATCATGGGCATCCATGTACATAAGCAGTACAATGATTGTTCATTTACATGATTATCAAAGTACAAGTGATTAATGCGGGCATGCTTAATCTACTTGTACTTTTGTACTTAGAATATATCCATGTGTCCTAGTAAACCTGTTTTTGTGGAGGTAGTAGACTCTGATGGTTGGTCTTGGGAGCATGATCACATGCATAAAGGTCTCACATGAGGATTGCTTGCCTTTGTTTCACTAGACATTCAACAACCATTTAGCCTTTCAATCAAACTAACCTTACTATGTTCCAAGAAATATTTGGAAAATCACAATACATTACCAAAATAGATAAATTATTATATTTCAAAGATAAATGAATTTGATCTTTATTAATTATTAATAAAATGAAACTGGATTGATACCAGACAAATGGATAATGTTTAAGTTTTATATCGTTACTTTTGTGTTGATTAGACTAACAACCAATACCACAATGACACTTCGTAACTAACGCAAAACTTGTCGTAATTGTGCTATTGATGTTTTTTTTGAACGGCCAACGAATAATTTTAAAGCCCGGTCATCCGGGTAAATCCATCGGCGAAAGGCCATCCACGTCCGTGAACACAGACAGCGCTGGTGACCCGGATCGCCCACCATTCCAATGAAAAACCATCACCCAAAGGCTCACTGTAGTAAAACCCTTGACCAACTTGGAGCATATTGCACCTAGTGAGACTCCAACCCATGACCTCCACTTTAGAAAGTCATATGGTGCATCCTCCTAAACCAATTGATCTAAGACTCATTGGCCGTGCCATTGATGTAACTAGATAAAAGTGGCGTATTTTTATTCAAGATAATCAAATTTGTAAAAAAAGGCTATTAGATTTTAATAATCATAATTTTCATATATTAGTCGGGATTAATTTCAACTTAAAAAATGTTTAAAGATGCTTTTAACTTTAAGTTTATTTTTCTCCAACGATCCCTAGTGAGACTCCAACTCATGACCTCCACTATCAGGTCATTTTTTGGGTGTCTAGCCTCCATCGTCACCTGAAATCTACATCCAACGAATCAAGTGGTTCAGATTAGGAGGTGGAGATTGACGGGTTACAGGATGCAAAAATTTTAGATTGATGAACCTGATGGTTGATTTCAACCTTCTACTTAGTGTTTTGGCCATATAAGTAGTTCGCGTTATCAAAAAACTAACGGTGTTAACTCTCAATTAGTAAAAAATCATTGAAGGAAATAAGCTTAAGCTTAAGAGAATCTGTAAACATTTACTGAGTTGGGATAAATTCTGACTAATAAATAAAAGTTGTGATTTTTAAAATCTAATAAACCAAAAATAAATAAAAGAAGTTGGTGACTATCTAGGTAAGATATTTAGTTAAAATCACTACTTACATGATTTATAACATGACAACCCCCATAAAAACTAAATCACCAAGTGATTCATACAAGGTGTCAAGAAAATATGATTTGTGTGTTTTATTAGAATATATAATTTTTGGATATCTAATGGGAGGTAACTTATTGCACATTCTTCTAGAATTCTAAAAGGGGATGAAGATAGTGTGACCATTAAACAAGGTTTACAAGTTGTTAAGTGATTGTTATTTGCAAATCAAGCTTCTCTTTAATCCCTTTTTATCACTTGAAAAGAAGTGAAAGATCACAAAAGTTAAGTGCCCGAGAGATCTATTTCCTTGGGAAAAAGAAAAAAAATCCCATCTTGCTGTAAAAGGTCATGTATATGTATATACACACATACGTATATCTATACACACACGTGTTTAATTAAGAGCCAAACATGTACCTGTCGCCGCTAAAGGTATTAGCGGCGACCTGTCGGCGCTAATAGGTCGCCGCTAATAGTTCGTCGCTATTGACAAAATAATCGCCGCTAATGAGTCGCCGCTAAAAGTGTCGCCGCTATTAACCAAAATACCGCCGCTAAAAGGTGTCGTCGTTTAATGGTTTTTTATGACTATTAGCGGCGACACTTGTCGCCGCTAATGCTATTTTTTTTAATTTTTTTTTGTTTTTTCAAAATCCAGTTTTCAACCAAAATAAACCTAGGTAATACCCAAAAACATTCAAAGTTCCCTTTAATACAATCTAGATTACAGAATATCATACAATCATAAAAAAGTAATTCAGTCATAATTAAAACCTAAAAATCTAGATTACGCAATATCATACAATCATACAATACGCTATTCATCCCCCTCGTCTGAATCGTCTTCTTCGGCTTGATTTGGAGCCTTTTGCGAAGCAATTAATTGCGTCATTTGTGACATAAATTGCGCATTTTAATTTGGAACATACTTGAAATTTGCTCCTGCAATGAAGTGTCAATTAATCATGTTGAAGTATATGAAGTGTCAATTAATCATGTTGAACCAAACAACTATGATGAATTTAACACATCTAAGTTTAAGTCATTTTGACCCGTTTAAGCTTAAATCATGTCGTTTTCACCCATTTTGACTGTTTAAGCTAAACTTAGACTATTTTAGCAATAAAAAGATCCGTTTAAGCTTAAATCATGTCGTTTTCACCCATTTTGACCGTTTAAGCTAAACTTAGACTATTTTAGCAATAAAAAGTCATAATAAACCTAAAACAACTATGATGAACTTAACACACCCAAGTTTAGGTCACTTTGACCTGTTTAAACTTAAATCATGTCGTTTTCACCCATTTTGACCCGTTTAAGCTAAACTTACACTATTTTAGCAATAAAAAGTCATAATAAACCTAAAACAACTATGATGAACTTAACACACCCAAGTTTAGATCATTTTGACCTGTTTAAACTTAAATCATGTCGTTTTCACCCATTTTGACCCGTTTAACCTAAACTTAGATAATTAAAGACTATTTTAGCGATAAAAAGTCATAATAAACCTAAAATAACTATGATGAACTTAACACATCCAAGTTTAATTCATTTTGAC
>BJCO01601559.1:0-12722 GCA_018326465.1 Flaveria floridana
ATATATATATATATATATATATATATATATATATATGTATATATATATCCTTCTTGAGTGAGTCCCATCTCAAACCCGAACCGACCTGAAATAGATCAAGAGTATCATAACGTTTATTGGACATGTTTATAAGATCGATCATTTAAAGTATAGGTGTTTGATTGTTAATTGACGTGCGTTAGTCAAAACCTATTACTTTCGTGGCTATTATCGCATCATATCAGGTGAGTTTCATGGCCCCGTTTTATTATAATTATTTACAAACATCAAGGGGGAAAAGTATGCTCAACCCTTTTTATGTTGTGCACTTATTCAATCTTTGGGACAGTTGTGTTTACTGTTTTGTAAGTATTTATCGGGTACATGCATGAGTTAGCTGTGTGGTACTTTATTCACAACTATTTAACTCTGGTGTTAGAGCCGACGGATAGGTATTTATAGTACTATTGGGCTGACACCCCCACCCTTATTTGTTAGTATACTAGTTAGGACTGACAGTAGCCAGGTACGGGCCCTAGGGTGAATATGTTCTGACAAGTTCTGTGTGTATGTCGTAGGTTTAGTTGTGATGCTCATGTTTACATGTGATAGTACTTGCTTATAACTGTATGCACTCATGTCCTACCAAATTTTTACACAGCATCAAGTTTTGTTTACTATTTAAACCTGCGAACTCACTAACAATATGTTGACCTTTTGAGCATATCTTTTCAGGTAACAATCATTCACGATAGCTAGGGATGCTGCCTTAGCAATGATCTTAGATATGCATTATTTAAATTCATTGGATGGCTTTAACAATTGTACCGACTTTTACTTGTTATCCGTATTATGTTCACTTGTTTCCCGGGTTGTGAGATTTATACTTAATTGTTTGTATGACTGTGTTTGTCGTGGAAATGACTAACTACGACACAAGTCTCTATTTGTGTTGGGTGACGTCATGTCACGTTGACTTTTATCATTTATTGCATCTCTATTAATTAACAATGTGTTATGACAATCCTGTCTGTTACATCTTCATGTTTTCGCTAAAAGAGAGGGTGTGACATATAAAATGTCTTCCTTTGAAGGTTTCCTCTTAGGTTGTTCAGCATAAATCTTGAATAGTTGAACCGGAGGCTCTTTATCAACCCATGAACTAGGCATCCTAAGTCATGGGAATCTGATCCCAACCACCAGATTTGTTGGATAGATAGTGAAGAACTA
Organism: Flaveria floridana; assembly: GCA_018326465.1. Lineage (NCBI taxonomy): Eukaryota > Viridiplantae > Streptophyta > Magnoliopsida > Asterales > Asteraceae > Flaveria > Flaveria floridana. The sequence continues at coordinate 1,210 of BJCO01601559.1, forward strand.
TGTGAAGCAGGATTTCCGGTGGGAGGAAAAGTTGGATTTGTAGCCGGTTGACCTGCTTACATCACCTCTATATCCCATTTGGGCATATGTGTCCTCCAAATCAGTTTTGAGGAATTCAGTAGGAGAGTCTTCATCATGAAGCTCTAAGCGCTCCCTGATTGTTTATTCAGATAGGATTATTTCTTGTCCACGGATCTTTTACCTGACAACCCTAGCTCCGTTAAAGGTCTTAATCTGACCATTTACCCAAAATCCGGCAATATGGTTGGAGTAAACAGTAGGGTTAACAGTGAGGGCATTGTAGTAGGTGGACTGGGTCAAGAACTGAATAGTTTTAGAGAAATCGGTATCATTTGAAGAATCAAGGAGCGTGACTTGGTTGTGCTGGGGCTTCAGTGCCATTGTGGAAAAATTCAGGAAGAGTAAGGTAAATCAGGAGAGTGAGAGTGAAGATGAAGAAACACTTAGGGCTTGTAAATGGGTAAAAATAAGGAAAGAAGTCAGAAGTATTTAAATGGGGTAAAAGAGTGGATGGATAAGGTGAAATGGCAGTTTGGGGTATGATTTGACAGGAGCGGAAAGGATAAGTCATTTAAATATTCCGACATCATTAATAAAATCTTTACCTTTTTATAAAAGTATGAGTTTTCCAAGTGTCATGTCTTCTGAAGCTGAACATACTTCCGAAGGTAAGATAATTTTACTTCCAAGATTAAGAAGGCTTTCCGAATGAAAAGTTTTATCAGTTCGAAAATAGATTTGACAACACTTTGAATGTTCTTCCGAGGCTTAGAACTTTTTTGAATATAATACAGGTTTAGAAAAGTTTCCTTCGGAAGATAAATAAAAATATCTTTCGAGGGAAAGTTTTTCTTCGGAATAACTTATACTTACCAGATTTTGAAGAAATACCTTTTATAATAGGGCTTAGATTGTATGACAAAGAAAAAACACATATTAAAAGGTTTTTCATAAGAGATAAGTTAGTCAACGTTTATCATCCCAATAGTTGTAATCAGATATTTAAATCTTTGTTCATCAAATGCTTTTGTGAGCAAATCAGCATATTCTTTATTTGAGTCAACTTTGACTAGTTTGATCAGATTTTCTCATGAATATCTTCAATAAAATGATACCTGATGTCAATGAGTATTTTCTTTGAGTGCTTGACTGGATTTTCTGTAATGGAAATGGCACTCTTGTTGTCAATATGAATAGGAGTCTTCATGAAATTGAAGCCATAATTCAACATCTGATTTTGAATCCTACAGCAACTAGCAGCAGTAATGTATTTAGCTTCAACCGTTGATGTTAAAACACAACATTGCTTCTTGCATTGCCAAGAGATTATCCTTCCACTAAGAAGTTGTCATCCTCTTGATGTTGATTTCTTGTTGATGTTGCAGCCACCATAGTCACTATTAGTGTAGCCATAGAGATTAAAATCTTGATTCCTAGGATACTAGAGACCCAGCTTAGGAGCTCCTTTGAGGTATCAAAGGATTCTCTTGGTAGAAACTAGGTGAGACACCTTTGGGGCAGCCTGATATCTTGCACAAATACAGGTTACAAACATAATATCAGGTCTATTTACTGTGAGATACATCAGTGATCAAGTAATTGCTCTATACTGATGTTGATCAGTATCCTCTCCCTTGGAGTCAGGACAAAGATTGTGATTTCTGGGTATAGGTGTCTTTGCTGGCTTACAATCCTTCATTTCAAATCTTTCTAAAATGTCATTGACATATTTAGATTGATTGATAAAGAACCCATCTTTCATCTGCTTCACCTGAATTCCAAGGAAAAAGTCCATTTTTCCATGGAGCTCATCTCAAACTTCTTCTTCATAACGCTTTCAAAGTCTTTAAACATTTAGTCATTTGAAGAACCAAATATGATGTCATCAACATAGACTTGTACTAGCAAAATGTCTTTTTCAGTCTTCCTTATCAATAATGTCTTATCAATGGTACCTCTAGTGTAACCATTCTTCAGGAGAAACTAAGACAATGTCTCATATCATAGCTTAGGTGCTTGGTGTAACCCATAAAGAGCTTTATCCAACTTGCACATGTAGTTAGGATGTTGTGGGTCTTCAAAACCTAAAGGTTGGCACACATAGACTTCACTGTCTATATCCCCATATAGAAAAGCACACTTGACATCAAGCTGGTAAACTATAAAGTTTTTGGATGCAGCATAAGCTAGAAAGATCCTCACTACCTCAAGTCTTGCAACATGTGCAAAGACATCCGTGTAATCAATTCCTTTTTCTTAAGTGTATCCTTGATCTACCAGTCTTGCCTTGTTCTTGTTAATCAAGCCTTTGTCATCCTTTTTGTTTCTGAATACCCATTTGTGCCAATGGGTACTTGAGCAAATGGTAGTGGACATAGGTTCCAAACCTTTTGTCTTTTGAATTGAAGCAATTTCTCTTGCATTGATTCAAACCAACTACTATCCTTTAAAGCTTTTTCTACCTTCTTGGGTTCCATGTAGGACAGAAAGCATGACTACAAATAAACACTCCTATTATGAGTTTGTCTTCTAGTTCTAACACCTTCTGAGACATCCCTAATGATGTTTTCAGCTGGATGAGTGTTGTGAATCCTAAGTCTTGAAATCATATCTAATTGCATAGATAGATCCAAGTTTGAAAGATTTTGCTCAGGATTATGAACATTAATTCCGGTTGATGTCTCACACTCATTCAATAAGGATTGATTGAATGAATGAGTGAAATCATCAATGTGGTTTTGGTGTGAAGCAGTATTAATAGTTCTCTATTCCTCCAGATTACTATCTTCATCAGCTTGGGGTTGAGAGTTTGAGTTGTCACTTGATGAGTTTTGAGGCTCACTTTATTGACAACTGGTTGAAGCTCTACTCGTTGTTTATATAGTCATGCTTTCAGATCTAATATTGATGGGACCTTTATTTTTAGCAATTCTTGGAGAACTTGGAAGAGGTTTGGGTAACTCAAGCAGTTGATCATCATCTGAGTCATTTTAAGTTCTTGTTCCAGCTGAAACATTCTCACAAGATGGTTTAGAATAATTGGGAAACAATTCTAAGTTAAAGACATGGTCAAGGCCATTCCCCTTAACACAAGGAGTGTGCTCATTTACAATAATATTGGATGATTCCTCAAATTCTTGTTTCTTAATGTTGTATACTCTAGAAGCTTTAGAGCTTGAAGAGTATCCAACAAAGATAGTATCATCCAACTTTTCAGAAAATTTTGCCAAATTGTATTTTGTGTTAAGTATGGTACACCTGCTACCAAAGGACCGTAGAAATCCAATGAATGGTGGCCTCTTGTTCTATAGCTCATAAGGGGTTTTTCCATAGGGCTTAATAATAAGAACTCTGTTCTGCACATAGCATGCAGTGTTCACTGCCTCTGCCCAGAAAGTTAGAGGCAGCTTGGAATCAACTAACATAGTTCTTGTAGCCTCAATAAGTATTTTGTTCCTCCTCTCAGCAACACCATTCTGTTGAGGAGTTCTACGGGCACTATGTTGTCTAGTAATCCCTTTTGAGTTACAAAATGAGTAAAGAACTTGATTCTTAAACTCAGTCCCTTAATCATTTCTGATTGTCTTTACCTTGTGATCAATTTAATTTTCTATTTTAAGAATAAAAGATTTTAACGTTTTAGTTGTTTCATCTTTAGTTCTTAAAGGGAATACCCATGTGAATCTTGTAAAATCATCAACTATCACAAGACAATATGATTTCCTTCCCATGCTCATTATACTTGTGGGAAAAGATCCATGTGCAATAAGTGTAATGGACTGGTGATTGATTTAACTTCTTTGGATTTATGGGTTGCCTTATATCCTTTAAGACAAGCAATACAGTTATCTGTAAAGAAAAACTCTTTCTTAGGCACTCCATGTACCAAGTTATTTTTCACCAGTTTATTCATTGTTTTAAAATTAACATAACACATTCTTTTATGCTAAATAGTAGATTCATCACCCTTTGCTTTGGAAAGAAAGTATGAAACTTCACCCAGTAGGGAAGCAATGTTCACATCCTGCTTGTACATATCCCCTCTCCTGGGAGATTTAAGAAGCACCAATTATTGAGGAATTGTCATCCCGGGTTTGAGGATAATCCACTCATGTTCAGCGAAAAGCATTTGGTTTGATCACAGAATTAATAAACACTTAAAAGATTATGTTCAAGCTATTTGACAAAGTTTACTTTGTATACTTTTAACATACCATTAGATACACTACCTCTGCCAGAAATGATTCCTCTGGTTTCACCTCCAAACTAAACAGGTCCTCCATCAAAATATTGAAATTATTGAAGAAGTGATTTGTTCCCTGTCATGTGCCTGAAGCATCCACTATTCACAATCCATACATTTCCATTTTTTTCATGTGGATATCCCTGCACATAAGGTGAAAAAGTTAGTTACTATTAGAAACCCAAGCCTTGTTGGTCTTGGGCTCTTCCAATATGGATAATATAATTGAACCAAAAGGTAAGGATAGGGGTTCAATTATGGTTTGGGAAGAAGAGGTTTGGGTTGCAACATCTTCTCCGATCTTCCATTCCATCCTTTGGTTGACCAGTGTAGATGAGCTTGATGAATCTTGAGCAGCATGGTTTTCTTCCAAGGCTTCTTTCTTCGCGGAATATACATTCACCACCTTTTCTTCCAAAGAAGTCTTCTTTTCAAATGGTTTCAAAGGAATTCTTTTATTCTTTGGAATTTTCTTTAACTTGTCTTCCGAAACTATTTTCGTTTCGGAAGAATGAGTTTCTCCTGAAAGCAATTTGGCTTCGGAAACAAGTTTACCTTTTCTTCACTTGAACCATGTGATAAGATCCAAATGTGAAACCCTCCTTAACTTCTCCTTTCTTAACATTATTTGTATAATGTGTGCTAACAGGATTGTAGTAATAATGTTTAGCCATGTGGTTGTGTAAACCACACATTATGCATTCAATATTACTCTTCATAGGTTATGTGGGCGGACCTTGGAGCAACTGGTAAGGTTGTTTCTTTGTGACCTTGAGGTCATGGGTTCTAGCCGTGAAAACAGCCTCTTGCACAAAATTGTGCAAGGAAAGGTTGCGTACATCAGATCGCTTCGCGATCCGGCCCCTCCCCGGACCCTGCGCAAAGCGGGAGCTTCATGCACCGGGTACGCCCTTTTATAGGTTATAATGACTGTTGTTTCTTGCATTTCTTTTCATTATCAATAGTCTTCTCCTTCAGTTTCTGATCCTTCAGCTGGATATAAGTGCTGGTACTACACTATTTTCCTCGATCAGAACTTCCGACCACTTGGAATCCAGCAGAGACAAACACACCCTTTTGCTTTGGGTCTATCTTCAGCTTGGACTCAACTACTTTCTTGGTAGTTTTCCTGGCTTCCTTAGCTTTGTTTCTTCTAGCTTTGGTGGTCAGAAGTTGTTCATCACTCGTGACGATAGGTTTTTCTACATGATCCTTCCCTGTAATGGTCTTTATAATTGCATTATTCTTCTTATCATAAGATAGGGGGTCAGCAGATGGAACATCTTGCTCTTCAGTACCACATCTTGGTTGTCTTATAGACTCATAAGAATATGGTGGAGAAATTTCATTGGTTCCTAACCAACCTTTGTTTGGATAACATATCTTTTGAGTGGGAGGATGATGCAAGAATGGTTTTGAAGTTATGCTCTTTAATAGCATACTTCTTTGCTTTAGCCTCAGCTATAACTAGCTGGGCTTGAGCCTTAGTTAACTTGGAAATTAAATCTTTGATTTGAGCCATGTAATTGGAGTGTTCATGTTTTAAAGAGGATACAGTTTCACTCTTCAATTTTCATTTTATAGTCAGATTCTGCCCTTTTAAAAACAGATTTTAAGATGTTAAGGATTCAATATCAGATTTGATTTCCATGTTATAGTCCTAATATAGTTTGACTTACAAATATAAGCTGAAGTACAAAGATGTTCATATACCTTGTTGTCATCAGTTTCAGCCATAACTGCTTGAGCAGAGGTCACATCTTGTACCATTAAGCTCCAATCAACTTCTTGAGCAACTACAGTAGTTTGTTGTTCAGTTGACTTTGCAACAGCTTTAGGTGTAGCAGGATGTGTGGAAGCTTGAGTGGCTCCTAGATTGGATTTAGGAGCTTTCCATTCCCTGGCAAAATGACGAAGTTGATTGCAGTTGTAACCCTTGGCCTTGGTTTTGTCAAACCCAAATTTGTTGTTAGTTGTTAGGGAACTGTCTTCTAGTTCTTTTAAAGAACTTCTTTGCTCTTTAAGTCAACAGAGCCATTTGTTGGATAACGTCTATGTATTCAACATCATCTGGGCTAAAACATTATAGATCATCAAAGCAAAACTGAAAATCACTAGAATGCCCATTTCCTTAAACAAAGGCATAATTATCTTGGAAGGGACCTGATTGAGCCTGCTGAGTGGTGTCTCAGAAAAGGTGATGTATGGCCCAGAGGAACATGACGGCTACTGAGAGTAAGTCAGGTACTACTGAGACTGTGCGGGTCTTGAGCCTTTACCAACAACTAAAGCATTGCTAGTAGGAAGGCTAGAGGTTCTACTTATCTAGTGAGAGTGTTCAAATTTTCTGTCCTTTCTGAGTCTCCATCTCTAATGGTAATCATCAAGGATGCCATATAGTTCAGTTATTATAAGAGTGTTCAAATTTTCTGTCCGCTTGATAGAGACACATTAAAAAGTCCACTCATGAGAAAGTGCACTCATGAATTTCCTTGATAGATCTCTCTTCTCAAGAGTTACTCATACAGACTGAAGTGATGAAATAAGGTCCATATACTTGAAGTATTGCTGGTTGAGAGTCTCTCCAGCAACATATGTGACGTTTTCAAACTGTTGCTTCAGGGAATCTTTCTTGAACTCATTGGAACCAGAATACATCAATGTCAAAGCATCAAAGAGTTCTTTGGCTGACTGACAGTGCTCAAAGCCTACCATTATGGAGTTTGGTATGACTGTAAGCAGTACAATCATTGTTTTGCTATCGATATCCATTTTCTTGAAGTCTTCATCTGAGTAATCTACAACGGCCTTTTCTATCATAGCACCATTTCCAACCGGTGCTGTCACCTTTGGCTTATAAGGACCATGGGTGATAGATCTTCACATTTTGCCATCTTGATACCTAATGAATCCTTCAATACACTTGCACCAAGATCGGAAATTATCAGGGGTGATGATAGGGGTTTTAGTAATCTTTCCCATTTCAGATTCAGATGATTTCTGGTTGAGGGCCATTTTGAGTGAAGTGATTGCATGAGTGAACAAAAGGTTGATTTGGGATGGTAAGATCTCATAATCAAGAGCCTAAGAAGCTCTGATACCAATTCCAGGATCGATATTGCTCACTCAACACAAGTATTCTCTCTTAAACTCACTAATTTACACTCAAATGATGATGATGTAGAATCCTTGTAGAGTTGATAATAATATACTAAGTAAACAACACACAAGAAATGGTTTTCAAGATACTTGTATATATTACTTCTCAACTCAAAGTGTACAAGACTCGTACAAGCATGCTAACTAAGTTTACAATGAGAACTATATATACTACTATCTACAGCCAGTTATACAAAAGATTACTACCTGGAAACTTACTACCAAACAAATACTACATCGTTGGAAGTAAGGTATCTAGAATAAAATACTATCCTAGATTAGGTAATCATGACATGTCCATAATTAAACGTGGTAACTATACTAATTGATAAAGAATGAACAGTTGAACAAGGTATGGTCAAGTATATGGGCATGGTAAACCACCATGCAGTATGTTAGAGATTGCAGCGGCTTGTCAGAAGGGCCATACTTTTATCCATTGGTTCATAGTAGGTTCTTCCAAAGGTAAACTGGCTTTGGAAGAACAAGTTCTTTTGAAGCCACTTATACTTCGGAATAGTCTACTTCTTTCGAGACTTGTGTTGGTCTTCAAGACTTTATGCTTCGGAAGTCATTGTCTTGAAATCTTCTAAGTGTTGATCTTCAAAAGAGAGATGACTATGTCTTCAGAAGACATGATTCCTCTTCGGAAGTTCTTTTAACTTTAATCTTTGAAAGTGCAGCTTTTGCCTTCAGAAGTCTTTCATAGTTGCACCAAAAATGTTCTAAGTGTTGTTTTGGTTGCACCAGCCTTACTTGATCCAACATAACCTCTTCCAACTCCATGCCCACGGTTACAAGGTAATAGATCATATTGACGGCACTTAACCAGGTCCAAAAATGGCTCTAGAATATGAGTCATGGATGGGGCTTGACGCCATTGTTTTATAATGGATTTATGGTACCTTCAGTGATGATCTTCTTTTTCGTGTTCTTGAATCGGAATCCACAGCCTTGGCAGCATGGTGAAGACTCAAAGATATTTTCCACGAAAACAAAGGTTCCCGAGCGGCAGCCCGAGAACATGAATTCACCAACCTGACACTTCTCTCTATGCCTTCCTTAGATGCATACTATCAGAAACTAAAGGATCTTGGAGGCTAATTAAAAGATGTTGACAACCTAGTCTCATCTCAGTGGATTGTCCTGCAACTGGTCAGTGATCTCCCATGAGAGTTTGATACCGTTGCTGCGTTCATCAATCAATAGCTACTATCTTGGGAAAGAACGTGTAGCATGCTCTAACTCTAGCAACAATGGCAATCATGGGAAACAACGTCTCTCTCGGCCCCCACTGCCATGGCCACTACCTAAGGCCCCCCTCCCGTAAACAACCACCGACCACCTACTCGCGATGGCAGTCGACCACCCTCCAGCAACCGTCGCAACCAGCCAAGTTTCACTAGGGCTCGCAGCCCACCTTCTTCACTCAGCCAGCCAACTTGCCTGCCGCCATCCTCGCCCTGACCTTTTTGGCCTCCTCGCTCCCCCTCCCAAAACACTTTATCATGGCTCAACTAGTGGATGGCCTAACAGGATACTCCCTAGTTTATACCCTCACCTTGTTCATACCCCACTCAACCCACTTGGTCCTACCCGCATCCCACATCCTCAACTCCTCAGCCCAATCACACCACCCCTAACCCAGTCGCTCGTGCTCACTTAATTGAAATTGATCCATCTGACCCCGCCCAACTAGGGGAGTCGTTACAGGCTTTGCACCTTGATCATACACTTAGTGGTCCAGATAAATGGTTCATGGACACAGGGGCTTCCTCTTATATCACCGGGGATCCAGGTATACTTACTAATTCCAATGTTTATTGTCCAATTAAAATTATTTTTTTCGGGAATGTTAATCTCGTGCCAATCCATGGATCTGATCACACCACCCTTCCATTTGCCTCCACTAACCTCAAACTCAATAACGTCCTATACACTCCACATATTGTTAAAAATCTTATTTATGTTCGTCATTTTACTACTGATAATAATGTATGTGTCGAGCTTGATCCTTTTGGATTTTTTGTGAAGGACTATAAAACTAGATTGATCCTGAACAGACACAATAGCTCCAGTCACCTCTATCCGCTCACAACTAAAGCTTCCACAACCGTTTGTTTAGCATATACCTAACCGGATTTCTAGCATGATGGCCTCGACCATCCTGGAATTCCCATTATGAATTTTTTTAATTCTAGCAATTTGATTTCTTGTAACAAACGATCTAGTTCGTCTCTTTGCAATTCATCTCAATTATCTAAACATAAATGATTACCCTTTCTATTTCAAAGACTTCTACTTATCTTCCATTTGATATTATACATTATCATCTTCTAACATCGTCTATTGTTAGTAAACCCAGTTTTAAACATTATATGGTATTGATTGATGATTACATGAACTACACTTGGGTTTTTCCACTTAAATACAAGTCCAAAAATTTCCAACAGTTCACCCAATTTCATAAATTCAGTAAAACTCAATTCAACACCAAAATCAAGTCCTTCCAATATGACTTAAGGGGTGACTTCGACAACCATAATTTAAACAATTTGCCCACTCCAATGGCCTCCATTTCAATTTTCATGTCCTCACATGTCTCAACAAAATGGCAAATCCGAACGAATGCTTCGTCGTCTCAATGAAATTATGTTTTGCAACCATACGTATGCCTCTTTACCAATCTATTTTTAGGTCGACGCCTTATACACTACCACCTACTACACAACATCCTCCCCTCCGCCAACCATCAGTTCCTAACCCCTACGGTCTCCCTCTATGGTAGTCACCCCTCGTATGATCACTTTCGTGTTTTTCGGTGTGCGTACTACCCAAACTTCTACTCCACTAGATCTCACAAACTCACCCCGCGTTCCTCCCTTTGTGTCTTTCTTGGCTTATCCTGAGAACATTCATGGATATCGTTGCCTCAACCTCCAAACCGGTAAAATAATCCTCTCCCATCATGTCACCTTTGACGAGAGTGTCTTCCTATTCAAATCCCAAACATCCCCTGATCACTCCTTACTTGAGCCTGAAGACTCGCCCCGTTTTATCCACCCATAACTGGCCTTTCCATCCCCCTTACCGCCTACCAACCCTCCCTCCACCCTACCCCCTACCCAGTCCTCCTTACCACCTTCCCTTTCGGGTCCACATCACCACGCCCCTCCACCTACCTCCACATCGAAACTGTACACACATACCTACCACCGCCTACTGAAACAACCACCAAACCCACCCTCACCTACTACCCACTACTCCCCTCTCTCACCGCAAACTACTACCACAGCTCACTTACCCCAGCCGCTACCACCACCTCCCAAAATCCACCCGATCATGGTTGGGTACAACCAAACCGAAAATTCCCTTTAACTTACACACCGCCATCATCCCCCCTTCCTAAATCCCATCTCGCAACCCTTTCAGATCTGAACTAGCATGCAGCTATGAACGATGAATTTAAAGCTTTAATTGTCAACGATACATGGGAATTGGTTCGTCGACCGCTAGATGCCCGCATCATCCAATGCATGTGGTTGTTCTGCCACAAGTACCACGCCGATGGGACCCTAGAGCGATACAGATCCCACCTAGTAGTCAATGGGAAGTCACAACTGGTTGGTGTTGATTGTGACAATGTGAAGTCACTGGATCGGTAAACATCCGAGCACGTTCTTGACGGAAGGATAAATAACAGCATAAACCAAAAGTCAATCAATAACACGAACAATAATCGAATGATTTTATTGATAAAACATAACGATTTTAAGCTCGTTACAACATAAGAATCAAGACTCTTGGTAAAGGGAGATCGAGCATGATCTCCCCTCTCATCCGGCAACACCTAGGCCCCGGGCAGACTCCCCTTCAAAACCCTTAGGTTTTTACACATTGAAACTGGTATATATAGGTTTCGGCCCATATTAGATGCGACTGCGCCCATTCATCCGATTGGACCATGCGTATGGTTCAATCGTACGACTGGACCATGCGTATGGTTCAATCGTACGACTGGACCATGCGTATGGTTCAATCGTACGAATGCCCCAATCGCATCTCTCAGTCGCACGACTGGTCCATTAGC
>BJCO01601603.1:0-10773 GCA_018326465.1 Flaveria floridana
CATTTAATTATACATGTATGTTCTTATTATTTAATTTACTGCTATGTTTGCTATTTAGATACTTATACCAGAGGAAAAATATCCTCTTTCTTTTAGGATATGTCCAATGTACTTCCTCTTTCTCATATTATCATGATCGTATCCGAATTCAAACATGAAGAGACGCTATCCCACCCACCAGCGCCAGTGATTAGAGCCATTTCTGTTCATGGACCTAGGCCACTGACTAGATCTATGAGAGGTTGTTTCTGACCATATAAAGTGGGAGCACCTAGGGGAGAATTCACTAAGAAGAGTACCTTTCTATATCTAAGAGACCAATTCCCAACTCCAGGACCTATCAGTGTTGAGGTATATTCTGGTCACAAGACGGATGCTGAGAGCGAGAATATACACGATAGAGGTATTCCTGAGATACCCTCTAACTCTCCTACATTAAATTATAGTTGTGAGAGCCATGTTGGACGAATCCAAGAGGTAGATGTGTTATGACCAATTTTTCGTTATAGTGGAACCAAATTGCCTAAACCTCCATGTAAGAGTTAAGTTAAAGGCTAATGCAACCGAAGAGCTCTTAGCATGCACATTGAAGACAAGAAAAGGTGCTTCAAAAGATTAGACAAAAGCACTAAGAAATTCTCTAAGCGTCAAATCTTCCAAAGCCAAAGATCATTTCTTCCGAAGTGAAAGATGTAGTCTTCCAAAGCTAGAAGACAAAGTTTTCTGAAGTAAGAGACTGATTTCTTCTAAAGATATAGAAGACATGCTTTCTATGACGTACTTTTGAAAAAAATCTAAACAACTTTCTACTACCATCTCTAAATACTCACCAACTTATACAAGTTGGTAATATCCCCATACTTTTAACCTTTTTGTAATAGATAAGTATGTGAGCTATGACATGTTCGTCACTAGTCAAAACACAATATCCCTTTTGACTTTACATTGATCTTGTTGTCTAGATTAGTGTTCCAGCTGGCCCTCAAATTATAGCCGGCTGTAGGATATAGTATAAAGTAACTAAGATACCAATCCTTAGGACTAATCCTTGTAGTTATTGTAAAACACTTGAGAGCAATATACATCATTCTTGAAAACAAAATACTTCAGTTCTACTTGTGTTCTTTACTTTTGTTCATTCTTTCATAAGTTGGTTTTCTAATTGATCTGCTAAGTGCTGTTAGTTTCTCTCCAACCATTGTGAAACTATTACATTAGCACCCTCACCAGTCCTGCAATTGGTATCAGAGCTTTTTAGCCTCTTGATTGTAAGATCTCACCACCTTAAATCCTTTAAGTTTCACAAAACACTTAATAGGTCAAATGGCAGCTCTCACTAAGGCTGATATGGAAACCGGTACCATGACAAAATCTCCATTGGTCACTATTGATAAGTTTGATACTCGGTGCCAAAGAATGGAAGGCTTCATCAAGTCTTAAGACATCAGGATGTGGAGATCTATTATTTTAGAACTCACATCCTAAGAACTTCTTCAGCTATTACTGGAGGTGGGATGATTCCAAAGGAAGTGACTGACTATTCTTAGAAAGATTGGAAAAAGATTGATATAGATCAGAAGGCCATGACCACTCTACAAACTGCTCTTCCCAACTCTATATATACAGAGGCTTAAAGAAGTGCAACACTACAAAGTAGCTCTGGGACGCACTAAAGCTTATGTATGAGGGGTCTGATGAATCTAAAGAAAACAAGAAAGACCTCATGTAGCAGTAATTTGAGAATTTCACCTTCAAATGAAGTGAAGCTATGACTCAATAATACTTTTGGTATATTGAGATTATAGATACTCTGATGTATGTTGGAGTAAATCTTGAGAATAGGGACATTATGACAAAGTTTATGTTCTCTCTTCCTAGACAATGGACTTGGTACTATGCAACCATTAACAGAACATAAAACCTCTCCACCCTTACTCTCACCGAGTTGTATGGTATCCTTAGTGGTTACTAAATGGAGATGAACATGCCAAATCCATCCAGCAGCTCTTCTAGCAATCAACAGAATTCAACACTCATTTGGGTGTAAGGGATAGCAGTGAACCATAGCATCATCTTATCTACTACCCTAACAACTCATAAAAGGGCCCTTTCATCACCTTCCCGGAGACACCAAGGGAGAGATACATCAAAGGAAGCCTATTCCAAGAGACAAGCTCATCTCAAGCCTTTGTGTCTACTAATGAAAATTGTGGCAACGTTCTCTTCATTCTTGAAGACTTGGATTGTATCCATCTAGATGACTTAGGAGTATATGGAGATAGTCCAACAAATGGTTCTTCTCACTAATAAAGCCATGAGATTCTACAAGAGAACTGGAAGAAAGTCTCATAGCAATGTAATTACTAAAAAGTTTGAACTAGATAAAAGCAAAGTGAAGTGTTACAATTATAACCAGATAAGACACTTTGCTAGGGATTGCAAGGCACCAAGGACCAAAGGTGGCTAAGCACAATCCAAACCAAGCTACAATGATGTAGCTCCCAGATCTAAGAAGCCAAGTAAACCAAAACAACAACTGTTGTTGCTGTTGAAGAGGGAGGCTTTGACTGGAGCTTTTAGGTAGAGGGTGTTTCTCCTAATCAAGTACAGATGGCTGACCATAAAGAAGCCAAGGTATTAAAGCATCTCTTTATACTTGAATGCTTGCTAAAGTAAATATGAATAGGTTTTATAACTTGGAAGTAGGATATGACCTTGAGTCTTTAGATATTTTAAAAGATGATTTCAAAAAAGATGAAAATGACTACAAACTTAAAATAGAAAATCTAGAGAAGACAATTTCAACTATTAAGCATAAGCATACAAATTACAGGACTCAAATCAAAAATCTCATAACCAAGTTAACTAAATACCAGGCTGAGCTTGTGATCAGCATAGCCAGGGCAGAAAAGTGTGTTCTTGGAGAGAAAACCTTCAAGAACATCATTTCCTTATCCTTGCATGCAAAGATTTGCTATCAAAACAGACAGGGTCTGGGTTCAAGTGGGATAACTCTTCCACACACACTACCATCTGTATGATCTACAAGGTGTGGAACTAGTTAAGATGAGCTACCCCTATTTAACCCTATCCAAGAAGAGGATGAAGATGAAAAGGAGATAATGAAGGTTGAACCGAAAGTGAGTCAGGAGGATCATCCTAAGAAGGGTCACCATACTCTTAGAGAGAAGAAAGAACCAGGGATGGCCAAGTTAGCTAGAAAGAATATGATCAGGGCAACCAAAAGAAATCAAAAAGAGCCCAAGAGAGCAAGCCCACTTTCAATTCCAAGCAAAAACAAGTCTTTATTTTTGCTAGATTTGAGGTGGTGATGACTAAAGACTAAACTATGGACTCTAGTACTAGGAGTCCTAGTTCAAGTTCAAAACATCCTAGTCAAGAGAAGAAGGTTGATCAAATGTGCACCACTACTGCATAGTCTGAACCATCTAGTTTCAAGAGCAAGCTTCACCTTAAGAAGCATGTTGTATCATCTATGAAGATGAAGAAAGAAGTGGAAAAAGATCAAGTTTGACATTCTCCTAAGAAGAAGACCTTCAGAAGTATGTCTGTTGAATGCATCATATGTGGTGATGCTACTAGCTTTGCTAAGAATTGCATCTACAATCCTAAGAGTACCATCCACATGAACAAGAAGAAGACTCATAAGAGGAGGAAGAAGATAACTATGGAAAGAAAATTACTTTCCTTCCGAAGCTCCAAGGTGAACAAGAAGAATATAGGTGGAAAACTTTGTGTAAGATATCAAGCCAACCCCAAGATATCACGCCTGGTTGCTGTCAAGAGGATTCTTAGATACCGCAAAGGAGCTCCCAAGCTGGGACTTTCGTATCCAAAGAATTCTGACTTCATCTATATACATATACAAATAATGACTATGGTGGCTGCAACATGACTGCAAAGTCTACATCTGGGGGATGTCAATTCCTTGGTGAAATGATAGTCTCATAGCAATGCAAGAAATAATAATGTGTGTCTGTATCAACTACTAAAACTAAATACATCGCTGCTGCAAGCTGCTATGCTCAAATACTTTTAATACAAAATCGAATGCTAGACTATGGATTCAACTTAAAAGAGACTCCTATCCACATAGACAACAACAATTTTATCTATATCATAAAAAATCCAGTGACGCACTCAAAGGCAAAACATATCAACTTCAGGTATCATTTGATAAGAGATAATTTTGAGAAGAGATTGATAAAACCTGTCAAAGTTAACTCAAATGAAAAATATGCTAATCTGTCATAAATGCTTTTGATGAATAGAGATTTAAATATCTTATATTAGCTATTAGGATGATTAACTTCAAGTAGATTTTCTTAAATTTGTTTCAAGAATATTTTCCAGATATTTGTGTCTTTAAAGTTTCCTAAATCATCACTCATATAAGTCCTGTTTATCTGGGAAGAAATTTTTTGAGTTTTAAGAATTAAAGATATATTTTCTTTAAGAAGACATTACGATCACTTCGGAAGAAACTTATGTCTTCAAAACTAATAACTGGAAGAAATATTAATATAACTTCTTCAAAGCTTAAATATGGTTCAAGTGCTTATACATTTTAAAGGACAATTTTCTTCCAAAAGTAATTAAGTCTCAGAAGCTTTATTCATCCTTTGAATAAAACTTCTTAAGTCTAATATCTTCCGAAACCTAATATGTCTTGGAAGCAAAATTACTCTTAAGTATTTTTCTTCCAAAGCAATTCTTGTCAAACTAAGGAATATCTTTCAAAGTCAAATTGGCTTCGGAAGTTTTCACAAAACTTCTAAAGACAAATTACCTTCAGAAGATTCTCTACTTCCAAGATAATGTGACAACCTTAAATTTTGGGCTTGAAAATTTTCTTTTAATGGCCCAAAGTAATACATTAAAGATGCTCAAAGCCTAATATAGGCCCAATAAAGGTCCAACACATAATAAATAAATAAATAAATAAATATATATATATATATACATACATATATATGTATGTATATATATTAATTATAATAACAAGAACAATAATATTTATTTTAGATTTAACCCAACTGATTTTTAATTTATCAAAACATTCAGATCGCATTCGATAATCAAATTCTTTAGACTAATTAAAATTCCCGACCGAATGCGAACCGACTAAAATGACTATTAAGTTTCAGGGTGTATATGATAAATAATTAAATTACTAAGTATTATAATGCGCAAATCATTCTAACACCAAAAACAATACTTTAACATATGCGAACCTGTTAAACCTTCAAATGAGCCGCGGGTCGAATAGCAGTGTTATACACGCGATACTGGACGGAGTCCCACCTAAATCACTACGTATAAAGCATCATTTTCCCCTTTAGCCCCCATTTGACACACACCTCTAACACCTTGAAAAAAACACACAAAGAAGAATTTTATCAATTTTAGAGAGAAAAAAGGGCAGATCGGAGGTAACAGCGGAGCTGGTGGAGGCGACTCGGTAGTGCCGCGACGGCAGTGTGGCGCCCGGCGGCCATGCGTGGTGGGGCGTGATGGTGGTCCAGCAAGTGGCTTATACCAACTCGTATATCTCGTGACAAGGAACATCATGGTGGTGGAAATTTGCTTAATACCTCGGTGGTGGAGGTCCTAAAGCGTGTTCTCCTCGTGGCTATGGTGTTTGGCGACCGCATGATGGTGATGATATGGTGGGGAAGCGGAGACCGAGAGTATCGGTGGTTGTAGTGGTTGTGGTGGTTCGACATCAATGGTGGTTGGGTAACGGTGAGCAAAAGCCACAGCAAGATGGTGTTGGGAGCAAGAATGTAAGGCCCCGTTCCCGGGCACCTCACAGTTGGTCGTTCATGTCACTAAATATACATAATAGTATACATTTCATAAAACATTGCAGCAGAATAACATTAACAAAAGCCCATTCATTTCATTTATAATTATTGTTGTTAAGCAATACATCGTTATTCACTAGTTACATAAGATTGTTTAAATGCATTACAAAACAACAGTATCACAACATGAATGGATGTTAATCTTGCCCCGCCGAGTAGTTTCACCCTCGTGCCATCCTCAGCAATATTTACCTTCTAACTGAAAATATATAAAAGCTAGTGTTGCAGAGTAAGTTCTAGTTTTAAAAGTATTAAAATACCTTTTATAGATATATGAAAATATCCCTTGTTGTAAAATACTTCCTTTATTTTGGTATGTGGTCACACATCATACGTACATCATGGTAATACTTTCTTACATTCAGTACTATACGCATTCATTCTTTTCGTACTTTTATCATTATCTTTCACTTTCTTACGGACCAATGTGCAATACGCCGAACGTTGTGCACAAAGCTGATGCTGGGCTTGTGGTCTATATATAGATCATGAACATTATGCACTAAGTTGACCCAGTCACAAAGGGTATGCTACAAGGGCCCCTGTCAGTCTCAATGACTGACCCTGCATGCATCCTTCGTGTTAGCTAAACCGCTTATAGTTGAGCTAACGACAACATGGTCGTGCACCTCCTATGCATTTGCTTGCAAGAATTTCATTCCTTCATTTATGTTTCACTTTTTCTTATCATTAATCTTTCACTTTTATTAATGATAATACTTTACGTATACGATCATAAACACACCACGTAAATTCATACAATAATAATAATTGTGGAACATAAGAACATCTCATAATTATGCATAATAATAACAATTAAAACCCTAAAGTCAAACTAGGGTCAATGTAAGGCCCCGTTCAAGGCACCTCACAGTTGGTCATTCATAGCATTAAATGTTCATAATATAATAGAATACTTAAAACAATGCAGCGGAAGTTATTAACAAAAACCATTCATTTTATTTATAATTACTGTTCTTATGCAATACAACATTGTTTAAACTACAAAAGAACACTTTCATTGATTGCATTACAAAACAACAATAATAACATGTATGAATGGATGCCAATGTTGCCCTGTCGAGTAGGCTCCCCGCGTGCCACCCGAAGCAACCACTACCTGCCAACTGAAAATACATAAAAGTCAGCGCTGCCGAGTGATTTCTAGTTTTATAAGTATCAAAATACTTTATACGTTTCATACGTAAAAATACTCTTTTCTGTAAAATACTTTCTTTACTTTCACACATGTTCATTTGTATCGCATGTATTCATTCATTTCGTATTTTATCCTTTTGTTCTTTTCGTACATTACTCCTATTGTTCGTTTCGTACTTTACTCCTATCGTTCGTTTTGTACTTTATCTTCATCGTTCGTTTCGTACTTTATTCTTATCTTTTGTTATCATTTGTTTCGTACTTTATCATTCATACTTCATTACTTTGCTCATTTCGTACTGATTCTAAATCCTGTCAGGCATTTCCCTTATTGTGGTCCGAAACCACCACTCCAAGCACAAAGTTCAATTACTAATGGCACGAAGCCCGTGGCACGAAGCCCGTGGCACGAAGCCACAATTCTAGGCACAAAGCCCTGTTTCTAACTGTCACAAAGCCGTATCATATCTTAGGACAAAGCCCTGGGTTGAATTACAAGGATCCCATTTTGTACTATGGGTTCAGTCACCAAGAGTTACCCCCGGTGTGTGAACCCTCACGAGTAAAATCATACGTTATAAAACACACAGTTGAGCTAACAACTCACAAAGACTTGTGATCCTCCTTTAAATCTGCTTGCAAGTCGTTTATATTTATTCATTACGTTTCACTTTTCATCTTTGTTATCTTTCACTTCATTACGTTATACTTTACGTTCTTTCACACATTCATCATACTACGTAAAGTAATAACATAATACTTAACGTATATTATACTTTAATATAAATACGTTTTGAAAACCAGTAAAAGATAACGTCCCGTACACATATGCATATCATACATTCATCATAACATCATGCATTTAGTATTCATAAACCCTCACTTAATGCTTAGAATAGTCTAGAACAGCCCACAAGTCAAACTAGGGTCAAACTCTAAAATTCTGTTTTTCCTCAAAATTTTAGAAAAATCTCTAAGTGTTGAGCGCACGGGAACTATTTGGGCGTATCAGCCCTGTTTGGGCGTTTCTCTACTATGCAGGCGCATGAACCTATACTTAACCATTTCTCACTTGGGCGCATGGGCACTATTTAGGCGCATCACCCTATACTTAAGCATTTCAGCCAAAGCCAGAGGCGCATGAAGCACTGTTCAGGCGTATCAATCTACACTCAAACTTTTTAAGCCAAATTTTCAGGCGCATAGGCCCTGTTTGGGCATATGACCTCACCTGAAACTTTCCTAAGGCAAAACACTAAGGGCATGGACCCTGTTTGGGCGCATGAGCACCTACTTATACATTTCTAATATATTTTTCAGTCCCAAAATCATTCTTAACATGTTCTAAGCCTCATACTACAATTCTATGTTTCAACACATCATGTACAGCCATAAAATATCCATATACAAGCAATTATACATACGGTCAAACATGCACAAGTTTTAAAAATGGTTTACATGCATTTCAGCCCCAAAAATCTTTAAAAAACATGTAAAATGTGAGGTCTAGAAACTCACCTTAGCTGCTTTCAAGCTTTAACTCTTCCACTTGAACTTTGCATATGTTTCTAACACCTAAACACTCCCAAAAATACAAACCCGAACACATGCATACACATGAGAACATGTATAAACCGGCTAGATGGCCAAAAATCCTTAAAACCGAACCCAATTATACTAAAACTTACTTACCTTTGAAGATTTCAGCTTCTTCTTGAACAACCGAGAGAAACTTCGGTTTCTTCTTTCTTTTCTTCTTTTTGTCGAACAGCAGATGGGATAGGATGATACGGCAACCATATCTTAAATATTATTATAGTATTTAACTTTTGTACCTTTTAGACCTTTCCCCTTCCTCTTTGTTCCCTTTTCTTTTCTTTCTAGATAATCTTATTTTTTTCTTCTTATTTCCCTTCTTTTATCCTAGAAAAAAATTTTCCGGGTGTTACAGTCAAACCCTAATCATTCTGTTTTTCTCAAACAATTCAGAAAATTTCTAAGTGTTCTTGGAGCATGAGCACTATGCAGGTGCATGACCCCTACTTAGGCGCATCAGCACTATTCAAGCGCATGGCCTTACACTTAATCCTTTTTCCCACTAAGACTTGGGCGCATGAACTATTCAGGCGCATTGGCACTATTGGGGCGCATCATCCTATACTTAACTTTCTATGGCACATTTTCAGGCGCATGGGGGTACTGTTTGGGTGCATGTCCTTACTTAATATATTCTAAGGCAAAAGGCTAGGATCATGGGCCCTATTTGGACGCATGAGCAACACTTAAATCTTTCTAAGGGAAATTTGGGCACATGAGCCTTATATAGGTGCATGACCAACTGGTTTGACATATTTCTAACATATTTTTAGTCCCTATCAACATATCCTCTTATTTTAAGCTTATTACAACCTTTCTAAGCATAAACATCACATAACAACCATAAATCATCATCATATAAGCATAAAACATACTGATACACGTGCATAATAATTATAAAACCATTTTAATACATTTTCAGCCCCAAACTTTTTTAAAACATGAAAAGACGGGGTCTAAAACTATCCTTAACTGCTTCCAAAGCTCAAACTCTTCAAATTTAACTTCGTAAAAGTTTCTAGCCCCAAGTCATGTCCAAAACACACAACCGAACATACATACACATATAAGAACACATATTCTTGGTTCTCTAGTCAAAACTCAAACAAAAATCGAGCCAATTATGCACAAATGCTTACCTTAGTTAAGAATTAGCCTCTTTCTCTCCCTAAAATCGAAGAACTCAGTTTTTCTTCTCCTTCTTCTAATTCGGTCGACAAAAGTAGAACATGTAGGTGGTTATGGGTGGTCATACATAAAGAAATAATAAAATATTAAGTTTTGTACTTTTTACACAAAGCCCCCTCCACTTTTGCTCCTTCTCATTTCCTCTCAAGATACTTTTTTTCTTTTTCTTATTTCTTTTCTTTCTTTTATGTTTGACAAGATTTCTGGGTGTTACAAGTCCACCCCCCTTAAAGAGGTTTCGTCCCTGAAACCCGTCACTCTTCGAATAATTATGGGTAATGCTGTCTCATCTATTATTCAATCTCCCACGTAGACTCGAAACCCTTCATGTGCTTCCACTGTACTCGTACAAGTGGAACCACTTTATTCCTTAATATTTTCTCCTTTTGATCGATGATTGCCACTGGTTGCTCTATGTAATTGAGTTGTTCGTCCACTTTGATATCATCCAGTGGTACAATAATATCTTCGTCAGCTAAGCACTTTCTCAGATGAGATACATGGAATGTGGGATGAATTCAACTTAACTCATCTGGCAATTCTAACCGATAGGCCACCTCTCCTACTCGTACGATGATTCGGAAAAACCCTATGTACCTCGGGCTTAGCTTAGCCCTTTTCTAGAACCAGATGATTCCTTTCCAAGGTGAGACCTTCAACATAACTCGGTCGCCCACCTTGAATTCAATCGGTATACGCCTCTTAGGTGGTTTAAATACATGATTGTGAGTCTAATGAACATGAAATTAACATTTAATTTGGCCATTTGATAAATCCGAGTTTGAAATGGAACAGTTTTGTATACGATGCGACTGGTCCCCCAGAATGAACTTCAATCGCGCGATTGAGAGAGGCAACTCATTCAATCGGCCGAATGGATAATGCGAATGGTTGAGTTTGTCATACGACTGGTTCCCCAGAATGAACTTCAATCGCCCGATTG
>BJCO01601834.1:0-20601 GCA_018326465.1 Flaveria floridana
AAGAAGAAGAAGATGATGAGGATGAGGACAGGCTGCCTATTTCAGCTGTCATTACATTGCCTAAGGCCAAGAGTCAACCAACACTCACTCCTGCCATCCAGATGGAAACTGTGAAGGTAAAACTTGAAGAAGAGCAACAACATAAACTACATGATGAGGAGCTGTTGAGAATGGTTGACAAAGTTTATACTCAAACTTCATCGATTATTTCCCCGAGAAAACATGCTCAGAGGTTATATGCTCTCAAACAAACTTTTCAAGATCAGAAGGAGAAAATAAGGATTTGGCCTGATCCCAGGGTGAGTCATAGGATTCACAAGAAAGACATTCCACACAGATACAATGGCCAAGTGAAAAAGATCGTAGATGCAGTGATGATGCTGGCCATTGTAGTATCACCCTGGCAGATCCTAGAAGACTTCAAGATAGCCTATAAAGCCAATCATCCCCCACAAAAGTTGGTGGAGAACAAAATGGTGAAAACAGGGTTAGGATACAAGAGGCTTGAGGAAGTCAGACATAATGAACTCCAGTTATTGCTAGAGGGTAATCACCCTAATGAATTTGCTTACAGAGAAATCACAACTGTGGAGTTAAGGAATGGGAAATAGGTCAAATACATGTCTGAGTACTATGGGCCTGAGTTCTTTTTTGAGGGAGAAGCTAAAGATCTTACCATGGAGGATCAAATAGTCTTAATTGAGGCCTATGTGAGAGAGTCTTACAGACTCGTAGTTGGGAAGTAGGTTCCATGGATGGGGTAACAGCTCTGTGTCCAGTTCCCCAGGACAGAGTTCCCATCCATCCTTTGCCAATCAGATCTTTGAAACCTCTTCCCTGGCCTGTGCTGATATTGGTCATTTCTGAGCTGATCCAGAAGAAAAAGACAAAACTTTTCTGCATAATAAGTGGGACATCAATAAAGTTAAAGGTTTTGGCTGCATTGGTTCAGGGGGAGTTTGTTGGACTAAAAGAACCAATGAGCCTGATCAAAAAAATCTTTAAGTCCCACAGACATCACAACAACAACTGAAGACTTCATCAGCTAAAGTTCAAGTGCTGAAGACATCAGCTGAAGTTCAAGTACTGAAGACTACATCTGCTGAAGTCAAGAACTGAAGACTTCAGAGGTTGTCAAAACAGCTGAAGTAGTACTCTTCAGTTGTTGTGGTGGTTTCTTTTCAGTAGTTTTCTATTTTAGTTTCAGTAGTTTTCTTTCAGTAGTTTACTAAATGTAAAGCGTCTGAAGAGCCTGTTCTTCAAACGTTGTAGTTCAGTAGTTGTAGTTTCAGTAGTTATAGTAGTACTACACTTAGCTTTTGTAAGAAGATGTCCGCTGTTGTAGACATCTTCAGTAGTTTAGTTTAACTTTCAGTAGTTGTTGTAATAACGGTTAGATGTCACTATCAAGTGACATCAGCTGACGTCTTTGTAATTGCCGAAGCATGTATTGAATGAAATATTCCTTTTTGCAGAAATACCTTTTCTCTCTATAACCATACTGTTCCATTGATTTATTATTTGTGTTCTTGCTTGAATTAGTCTAATTCTTATACTATTCCGCTGCAAATCCTAATCTTATTGATCAAACTAGATCTTAGATCCTTTCAACTGTTGTTATCAATGTGGATAGGAGTGCTCATAAAGTTGAATCCATAGTCTAACATCTGTTTCTGAATCCACAGCAGCTGAGCACAACAACTTGCAGCAACAATGTATTCAGCTTTAGCAATTGATGTAGAGACACAGGATTGCTTCTTGCATTACCATGAAATGATCCTTCCACTAAGAAATTGACATCCCCCTGATGTTGATTTCTTGTCAATGTTACAGTCATCATAGTCACTGTTAGAGTATCCATAAGATTGAAATTGTTGTTCCTTGGATACCAGAGACCTAGTTTAGGTGCTCCTTTGAGGTATCTGAGGATCCTCTTGGCAGCAGCTAGGTGAGACACCTTTGGAGCAGCCTGATATCCTGCACAAATGCAAGTTGCAAACATGATATCAGGTCTACTTGCTGTGAGATACACCAGAGAACTAATAATTGCCCTATACTGATGTTGATCAGTATCCTCCCCCTCAGAGTCGGGACAGAGGGTATGGTTTCTGGGTATGGGTGTCTTGGCTGGCTTACAGTCTTTCATGTCAAATCTTTCTAGGATGTCATTGACATACTTAGATTGATTGATGAAAAACCCTTCCTTCAATTGTTTCACCTGAATTCCAAGGAAAAAGTCCATTTTTCCCATGGAACTCATCTCAAACTTCTTCTTCATGATGCTTTCAAAGTCTTTACACATTTGGTCATTTGAGGAGCCAAATATAATGTCATCGACATAGACTTGAACAAGCAGGATATCCTTTCCAGACTTCTTTATAAAAAGAGTCTTATCAATGGTACCTCTGGTGTAACCATTTTTCATGAGAAATTTAGACAAAGTCTCACACCACAACCAAGGTGCTTGATGCAGCCCATATTGAGCTTTATCCAATTTGCACACATAGCTGGGGCGGGCGCTGTGGGTCTTCAAATCCTGGGGGCTGCACACGTAGACTTCCCTATCTATATCCCTATATAGAAAAGCACACTTGACATCAAGTTGGTAGACAGTGAAATTCTTGGATGCAGCATAAGCAAGGAAGATCCTAACTGCCTCAAGTCTTGCAACAGGTGCAAAGACATCAGTATAATCGATTCCTTCCTTTTGAGTGTATCCTTGAACCACCAGTCTTTCCTTGTTCTTGATAATCAAGCCTCTATCATCTCTCTTGTTTCTGAACACCCATTTTGTGCCAATAGGGACTTGACTAGGAGTTAAAGGACATAGATTCCACACCTTTTGCCGCTTGAATTGAAGCAATTCCTCTTGCATTGATTTAACCCAGTTGTTGTCCCTGAGGGCTTCCTCCACCTTTTTGGGTTCCAGTTGAGATAGAAAGCATGAGTACAGGCAGACATTTCCATTCTGAGTGTGTCTCCTTGTTCTCACACCTTCTAAAGCTTTTCCAATGATGTCTTTAGCTGGATGATTTCTATGAATCCCGATCCTTGGAATTACATCTAATTGCATAGATAAATCCAGGTTTGACTGATTTAGATCAGGATTATTATCATGGGTTCTAGCTGATGACTCTCTTTCATTCAATGAAGATTTATGGAATGAATGAGTGACAACATCAATGATGTTTTGCTGTAAGATAGTATCATCAGCTTCCTGATCCTCCAGATAACTATCTTCATCAGCTTGGTGTTGAGATATGGAGTTGTCATTTGATGAGAGTTGATTCTCATTTTGCTGACAACTAGTTGAAGCTCCATTGTTTCATGAGAGATTTAGGCTTTCAGGGCTTTCAGTGGTGGGAGCTTGATCTTCATTCCTTCTTGGAGAATTTGGAATGGGTCTGGACAACTCAAATGTCTGATCATTGTCTGAATCACTTTGAGTACATGTTCCAGCTAAAACATTCTCACAAGATTGTTTAGAATAGTTGGGAAACAATTCTAAATAAAAAATGTGGTCAGGATCATTTCCCATAACACAAGGAATGTGCTCATTCACAACTATATTTCTCAAATTGGTGATTCTTAATGTCGTATACTCTACAAGCTTTGGAGCTTGAAGAGTATCCAACAGAGATAGCATCATCTGACTTTTCAGTAAACTTTGCCAAATTGTCTTTTGTGTTTAGTATGGTGCATCTGCTGCCAAAAGACCTTAAGAAGCCAATGAACGGTGGCCTCTTGTTCCGTAACTCATAAGGGGTTTTTCCATGAGGCTTGACAATGAGAACGCTGTTTGGAACATAGCATGCAGTGCTGACTGCCTCTGCCCAGAAAGTTAGAGGCAGTTTTGAATCAGCTAACATAGTTCTTATAGCCTCAATAAGTGTCATGTTCCTCCTCTCAGCAACACCATTTTGTTGAGGAGTTCTAAAAGCACTATATTGTCTGGCAATCCCTTTTGAGTTACAAAATAAGTCAAGAACTTGATTCTTAAACTCAGTCCCTTGATCACTTCTGATTATTTTTACCTCGTGATCAATTTTATTTTCTATCTTAAGAATAAAAAATTTTAAAGTTTCAGCAGTTTCATCTTTAGTTCTTAAGAAGAACACCTAAGTAAATCTAGTAAAATCATCAACTATCACAAGGCAATATGATTTCCTTCCAATGCTCATTATACTTGTGGGTCCGAAAAGATCCATGTGCAGTAAGTGTAATAGAGTAGTGATAGAGTTAACTTCTTTGGATTTGTGAGATGCCCTATGTTGCTTCCCTTTCAGACAAGCAACACAATTGTCTTTACAGAAAAACTCCTTTTTAGGCATACCATGTACCAAGTTATTTTTTGCCAATTTATTCATTGTCTTAAAATTTACATGGCACATACGTTTATGCCAAAGAGTTGACTCATCACTATTTGCTTTGGAAAGAAAGCATGATACTTTACCCAGTCCGGAAGCATTGTTCATATCTAGCTTGTAGATATCCCCTTTCCTGGAAGATCTAAGAAGCACCAATTCCTTAGGAATTGTCATCCCAGGTTTAAGGATAATGCACTCATGTTCTGTGAAAAGCATTTGATGTTTTTGATCATAGAATTGAGAAACACTTAAGAGATTGTGTTCAAGCTATTTGTCAAAGTGTACTTTGTCAACTGTTAATTTACCATTGGACACATTACCTCTACCAGAGATGTATCCTCCGGTTTCACCTCCAAACTGAACAGGACCTCCATCAAAATTTTGAAATTGTTGAAGGAGAGATCTGTTCCATGTCATGTGCCGGGAGCATCCACTATCCATAATCCAAATATTTCCATTTTTGTCATATGGATGTCCCCGCACAAAGGTGAAACAGTTACTTTTGATTGGAAACCCAAGCCATGTTGGTCTTGGGTTCTTCCAATGATGATAACATAACTGAACCAAAATATATGCATGGGGGGTTCATAGTGGTTTTTGGAGAGGAGGTTTTGGCTGTAGCATCTTCTCTAACCTTCTATTCCATCCTTTGGTTGATCTGTGAAGATGAACTTGATGAAGTTCGAGCAGCTGAGCATTCTTTCGAAGCTTCTTTCTTTTCGGAAGAAGCTTTTACAACTTTCTCTTCCGAAGCAATCTTCCATTCGGAAGGATTAAGGAGTTCTTTCTTGTTCTTCGGAGCTCTCTTTGTTTTGTCTTTCGAAGCTATTTTCCTTTCGAAAGAAGATGTTTCTTGCAAAGGTAATTTACTTTCGGAAGTTAGCTTTCCTTTCTTCAACATTTGGACTTTGTTGTGTTATCCAGTTGTGATACCTTCCTTGACTGCTCATTTCTTCACTTTGTTTGCATAGTGTGTGCTTGTAGGATTGTAGAAACAATCTTTTGCCGTGTGATTGTGCAGACCACACATTATGCATTTCAGAGTTTGCTTTGCTGGGATTTGCAGCCTGTGGCTTCTTGATTTTCTTGGTTTCCTCAACTGCTTTCCCTTTTTGCTTCAGATCCTTCAGTTGGATAGGAGTGTTGATACTACACTACTATCCTGAATCTGAGCTTACCACTTGAAATCCAGCTGAAATGAAAACATCCCTTTGCCTTGGGTCAATTTTCAATTAGCCACCTTCTTGGCCGTTCTCTTGGCTGCTTGTATTTTGGTCCTCCTTTGTTTGGTGGTCAGAGGTTTGTTTTCAGCTAATGAGATAGGGTTTTCTTTCTGTTCCTTCTTTGTGGTGCTGGTAACCATTTTTGCATCACTCATCTTCTCAACAGATGGTGGATCAACAGTTGGAACCTCTTGCTCATCAGTACCACATCTTGGCTGTGTAATAGACACATAAGAATATGGTGGAGCAGTTTCATTTGTTCCCAACCCACTCTTGTTTTGATAGAATTCCTTTGAGTAAGAGGTTGATGCAAGAATGGTATTGAAGTTATGCTGTTGGATAGCATACTTCTTTGCTTCAGCCTCTACTATTACTAGCTGGGCTTGAGCCTCAGTCAACCTTGAAACCAAGTCTTTGATTTGAGCCCTATAGTTGGAGTGCTCATGTTTTAAAGTAGATGCAGTGTTTTCTAACTCTTCAATTAAAAGTTTATAGTCAGATTCTGCTCTTTTAAAATCAGCCTTTAGTATGTTTAAAGACTCAATATCAGACTTGAGTTTCAAGTTGTAGTCCTAATACAACTTAACTTTAGCTACACATTCAGGGGTACAGATATGTTCACATACCTTGGTATCATCTGTGCTGGCCATGAGAGCTTAAGCAGGGGTGACATCTTACACCATAAAGCTCCAGTCAATTTCTTGAGCAACAACTGCAGTCTGCTCAGTTGGCTTGGTTGTAGCTTGAGTGGTAGCATGATGTTGAGGGGCTTGAGCTACTCCAGGATTGGATCTTGGAGCCTTGCATTCCCTTGCAAAGTGTCCAGGTTGATTACAGTTGTAACATTTGGCCTTTGATTTGTCAAACCCAAATTTGCTGTTTGCTGGGTTCTGAGGGAATTGCCTTCCAGTTCTTTTGTAGAACTTCTTTGCTCTGTAGGTAAGCAGTGCCATTTGCTGGACAGTGTCCATGTATTCAACATCATCTGGGCTGAAACACTCTAGATCATCAATACAGAACTGAAAATTATTAGAGTGTTCATTTCCTGAGACAAATGCACAATTTTCCTGAAAAGGACCTTGTTGTGCTTGTTGACACCTGGGTGTCTTAGGGTAAGTGATATAAGGCCAAGATGAGTAGGATGGCTGCTGGTTGTAAGTCAGGTATGTCTGTGGCTGGGGAGATCTTGCACCTTCAGCAACATGTAGAGCATGCTAATAGGAGGGGTTAAACTGCCATTCATCTACTACTTGTTCAGATTTTCCATCTCCATACGGTATCCATCAAGGATCCCATATAGTTCTGTCATAGTAAGTGTTCTAAGATTTTCAGATCTCCTGATAGAAACATAATAAAAGGTCCATTCACGAGGTAGAGCACTCATGAACTTTCTAATTATGTCTCTCTTTTCAACCGTCACACTCATTGACTGCAGAGATGCTATCAGATCCGTGTATCTGAAGTATTGTTGGCTTAAGGTTTCACCATCAATGTAGGTGAAATTCTCAAACTGTTGCTTTAGAGCATGCTTCTTAGATTCTTTGGATTCTGATGACCCAGAGTGCATCAACTTCAAAGCATCAAAGAGTTCTTTGGCTGTAGTGCAATGCTCAAAGCCTGCCATGATGGAGTTTGGTTTGGCAGTGAGCAAAACAGTCATATCTTTGTCATCAATGTCTATCTTCTTGTAGTCTTCATCAGAGTAATCTTCTACCTCCTTTTCTATCATGGCTCCATCACCAGTTGATGAGGACACTATAGGTATGTATGGTCCATGGGTGACAGACCTCCACATACGAGAGTCTTGGTACTTGATGAAGCCTTCAGTGTGTTGACACCAGCGCCTGAAGTTATCAGGTGTGATGATGGGAGCTTTGAAGTGGTGCTTGAAAGGAAACTTGAAGAAAAGAAGCAGCAGACATCAGACTATTTGATCTTGTTAAGATCAAGCTACTTCATCCTTCATATGTCTCATTCCTGAAAACAAAGACATTCCCTGCAATTGAAAATGTGTTGTGCAAGGGAGATTGCTGCTATTTCATTCACATGCTAAGAATTTTAGGCACTGTGTATGTTAATGCAACATTGAAACAAAAATTTGAAACACGTCAACAACCCCTCACATACATAGAGGGAATCACAGGAATGAGAATATCTGAAAATAAAAATTTAGAAATTTTGAAATGCAATCATGCTGCAACCACACTGGTTAGCAACATTGATGTACAAAGCCTCGATCAGTCAACTTTGGAACAGCTGGTTAATTTGAAAATAGACTTCAAATATGACGATCAAAAGAGTGTTGTGAACTACTTTGTAGAACACATAGTCAACTGCAGAAAAGCATACAAGAATACAACACTCAAGGAACAATTGAAGGAAGCTGAAGCTGATCAAGCCATAGAGAAAGACATTGAAGACACTCTTAAGGCTATGGAAGAGGCAAAGAAGCTGTCTGAAGAAGCAGGACCATCTCACTCCTGAGGTTTCTTATCATCAATGACAGAGCAAACAACCAATACAATATCCTTCTCTATGATTCTTACTTTATCATTTAATCATATAAACATTCAATCATACATATAAGAGATCTTATGCTCTTATGAAGAAACAATCATAATAGTCACATGATGTTATGCATAATTAACAAACAACATAAGCATACTTACATATGCTTTATAAACACATAACATTCATGCAAACATACATTCATACATCAATACATTCATTATCACACAAAATCATTCATATTATTTGTGATATTTAACACTTGCAATCATACACAAACAAACATCCAAAATTAATAACTTTAATTACTCAAATGTAATTATAATGACAAGCATTCAAACAACCAATCATACATTGGAAACAAACAAGTCAAACAATCATACAGGTAAGATTACACTTGTGCAATCTTATAAACAATAAATTAATCAACAAAGATAAGTGATACACTTGTTATCAATCAATATACACAAGAATAGTCAATCAATCATAAAAAATAATCAATCATGCATAACAACCAAATGTAACACACACATCAGCATCATTAACACAAAACAGAACACAAAATGTATATAATGTTTAGGGGGGTACTGTTGGACTCCTTATATCAAAATAAAACAAAATCAACACACATAGATAATTAACAAAACAAGCATCAAATCTATGGCAACATCATACTTAGGGAGAGTACTGTTGGACTCAACAAAGTGAATTAAGAATTAATGCAAGAAAGTATAATGCTTGCCATTAATAAAACAATCATCCAAATGTGTTTCAACATACATTTCATACATTAGAAACACATCAACATTATTAACATCCATAACAATCACTAATATTCATGTAAATTTCCTTTTCAGATTTGTAGATAAAGGATTTTTGCACAAGTCTTCCAATGCGGATGAAGGAAGTTCAATGCGGATGAAGGAAGTTCTACAACGGATGAAGTTCTACAGCGGATGAAGTTCTACAGCAGATGAAGTATCCACTCCTACAGCGGGTGAAGAACTTCACAACGGATGAACTATCTTCATAGCGCATGAATCAAGTGTTCACAGTGGATGAACAACATCCATAGCAGATGAACAAGTTCATAGCGGATGACCACGGCTGATGAACTGTTCCCACAGCGGATGAACAAGTCTATCACAGCGGATGAACAAACTATTCATACAGCGGATGAACTTCTCCACAGCGGATGACTGAATTCCACAGCGGATGACTGAATTCCACAGCGGATGACTTAGTCACTTAGGATTATTTTTATGTAATTTTCATTTACATAAGGGTAGAATAGTAATTGTATATAGCTTTTATGTATAGGCTATAAATGGCACTCTATCCTAATCCTTTGTAAGCTTTTGAACGATTATCAATCAAACAAGCATTTTCAGTTTTCTTGTGTATTCAAACGCACACAAACACACACACACAAACACACACTAATACACTGAAATCATACACATTAACCATGGGTTTCCGCACCATGTTTGATGTTTGTTGAATTTGTGAGAGATTAGAAAAGATCCTTAGAGAAACACTACTTGTTCATATTGAATATCATTCTTTCTAAAGTTGGTATTCAAATATGCTTGACTGAAAGTTCAAGAGAGTGTGTTTTCATCAGAGACTAATTCTTGTATCTAATAGGCTTAACAATCAACCTAGGCCTACTATCGATGGGCTAGACTGGTACCTCAGATGGGCCTGGATCAGTTGGAGCTTGACCAATCGTATCAAAGTCTTAGCGTGAAATGCAAGCAAATAACTATAACGATGAAAAATAGGATCGAATGATCTGGTGGTGGTGTTGGAGAATCAAAGCCGCTCCAAGCTTTTTATGTTTCTTTTTCCCCAGGATGACACGTGTCTAACACATGTAAGTAAAACACCAGGATCAAAAAGATACCAGATAACTTATTCTACTATTCATTCACTTTATAAATAATTTAAACAAACTTATATTAACATATATAAACACGAAATTCAAGAAAGCTAATACAAATAACCCGAATAATTTAAAAGTAATATTGCTTTATAAACATTAAATGACAATTGTTTGAGGAATATTTTATAATTTATTTTTGAAACAGAAAAATTAAAAATTTCAATGTGATAATAATTTTCAAAAATGAAAGTTATAAGTTCTATATCTTGATAGATAGAAATTCGCACAATAGGGATTCATAAGATAAAATAAAACATAGAGTTAAATGATTTTTTAAGACCTGAAGTTTTATTAAAATTGTAATTTGAGTCTAAAAGTTTAAATTTTATCATTTGCATCCAAATATTTCACAAAATTGTCATTTGAATCTATTTAACTACTACTAATTAACACAAATAACTTTTTCCATTAAGTTTCTTACATTAGGGGTATTTTTATCAAAACAATTTACAAAAATCAACTCTACATGCAGGGTTTTATGTGTTCGGTCTCGTTTGATAATCACTATTGTGATATGAATCCACCTATTAGATAAAATAAAATATAACAATAACCATCTAAAGTAACTCATCTCAAACTTTATAAAATATAAACCACCAAAAATATATGAATACTCAAACAAGTCATTTGACACAAACCATTTGAATCGTAGCAAAAATAAAACAAATAATCATAAAAGCATAAGAAAACAATAAACAAAATATTAACAGTTCATGAATAATAATTAAAAAAAATTCAATCATCGTAATCATAATTAAACTTTAAACAAAGAAATCTATTATTTAACAAGATATGTTAAAATAACATGACTACTAAATCAAAATACATCAAAAAGACAAAATAAATGACTCCATGGAGTCAAATTGTAATTGTAGTTACCAAAATAGACTAAACATGTAAAAATTTTCACGTCGATTGGTTTTGTAGTCAAGACGATTACAAAACAAAAGTTTAGCCCACGTTAAAATTTTTACGCGCTCAGTATCTTATGGTAATTGTAGCTTCTTAAGTTTCAGTAAATCCGTGAGCTAGTTCTTTTATATATATTTTTTCTGGTGTATATTTTATAAAGTTACAAATCGGTCACTCTTAGGTGGTTATTATAATATGTTATATTATTTAATAGGTGTATTCAAATCTCAATGTTGATTACCAAATGATACTGAACGCATAAACTCTCTCACGTAAAGTTGAATTTTTATTTTATAAATGTGTTGACAAAAATACATTTAATATAGGAAACTTAACGGAAAATGTTAATGATGTTAATTAGGATTAGTTAAATGGATTCAAAGGATAATTTTTATAAAACATTTGAAGGCAAACAACAATATTATACCTCTGAACTCAAATGACAATTTCTACGAAACTTTGGAGATGAAAACCGCATTTAACTCTAAAAAATATCTAGATAGCTAGTCAAGTGGAGTACAAGGAAATAATATAAAGGGGGTGCAAAAAGTTTTAGTGCAAGGTTGAAATCGTGTACTAGCTAGTAGTAAAAAATTGGCATTCAACTGTCTCCTAAAAGATTGTTAGGGTATTCATTTTCCTAATGTGATAATCATTCGATTCTAACAAAAGGGAATAATAACAAGAAACATAAGCAACATGTTTGGATTACTAATGTCCATGAATAACAAGTATTGCTACTACTATACTCGTATGAATTATGATGAAAAATTTCATAATATATTCATTGGTCAAGATTAGATTTCAATCACAAGATGTAAATAATGTTATAGAATGATCATAAATTTTCATTAATCAAACATTGTTTATTACGGTACAGTTTAATATTAAAATAATAAAAAATACAAGGAAAATAAGGAAAACTGAAAAGAAAACTGAAAATAAAACTAAGAGCCAAGCAATATATGTGTATGAGGATTTCTCCTCAACCGAGGTCACTTAAAACATATTTCAATCCACCTAAGTGAATCTATTTTGTTTTTTAGGGTACAACTGCTTAAACATATTGCACTGTCAGGATTAGCCAAAGACCTAAAAATATAGCTGAAACAAGCATGTGTAGAGCTGAACATGCAAAACTTTATTCAAGTTGAGGTGTTTGAAACATATATCCAGTAGCAACTTAAAATTAGACCCTCATGCCTTGCATTTTTATAGTGAATTCTAGAGTTTTTACAACGTAGTCAGGCCAAAGTCATTACATTAATACTAAGTTAATGTTAGAATAAATGGTGACTTAATGCTTGGAATCTAGAAAAACAAGGAGCAGTTAGGCCTAGACGTGATGAATTCAGTATGAGGTAGACATTCAAGAGAATACTGGATTCATAGTATTCAAACCGAATTGCTCGTTCAAGGAAATACTTGACTCTTATGACTTAATCAGTCAGTCTTAAGTACTTGTTTAAGAGAATACTTGATTCTTAGTACTTGATCTTAAGTACTCACTCAAGAGAATACTTAAATTTCAACACTAGTATCAGCAGTTCTTCATTTTCCGAATAGTACAAAATACTAAAGGCAGCTCTCGAGCGGATCCACAAAGCATGCGAAGTGCAAAGTGCACTGTCAAAGTGCCACTACACCCATCGCCCCGCACCCGCACTCGATCCTATGCTCGTGCTAAAACACGGGTGTTGGGTGCTTCGCTCCCATCTGGAAGCCACAGGGTGTCCCTAGTAATATTGGAACATAAAGCCCTTTTTAGTTTTTATAGCCTCCAATGTAAAACAACTCATGTTCTACTTTCACTCAATTTTCACAGTTTTATGTTTCAACTACACAACTTTGAGCATCGATATATCCTTTTAGCCTCGTCTTTAACACAATTTGATTTGTTGTGATCCTATCATATCTTAGAATACAAACCTAATAAATAATAATTATATTAGTAACAATACGAACAATTATTAGTTTCCAAAGTTGGTGAAAAACTCTCTTTAGTGCACACTTGCATACTTTTATGCACAATGCATAATTTAATGCACTTTCCACACTTACGTGCACTTTGCACATTAAATGCACATTGCGAACTTTAGTGCACACTTTACACATTACTACACAATGCATACTTTTGTGCACTTTAGTAACAAAAAATCCACTAAATATGCAGCAAATTTCCACATGAATATAGATCGATCCTTACACTCAAGTTTAGAGATATAATTTCAATAGTTGAGTATTGAGGAGACATAGGTATTTCTTTTGAACCCTCCTTTGTAAAGTATAATTAGTCTCCTAGTAGTTAGTAGGCGCAAAGTCCTTAAACAAACCCCTTTTGACATAGATGTTATAAAACTTCACACAATACTAGTCTGGCTAACCCCTTATTGCTTTGTGCGTTATGGTCTTGGAACATTAGTGACTCCCCTTAAGGACTTATAAACTAACTCCTGCTAAAGCTTTATGTAAGCAAATCCATAATGTTATCATTTGACTTGACATAGTCAATTATGATCACCTAAATTGAGAGTAGTTATCATACCATACTATTTCTACATTATAGATGCCTTGATTTGTCATTCTACACTATACTTTCAGCTCTACCAATAGTCAATTGGCAATCACAATGTATGAAAATAGTCATCACTGGCTTTGGCCATCTAGGAATATATTCCGAGAATTGATGTAACTATTTTGCCTCTTCTCATCCTTTATCTAACCTCATAAACTTAGATTCCATCAAGGATTTAGCTATTACAACTTGCTTAGATGAATTTCAAGTTATAGATGCTCCTTCAAGGGTAAACACATAATAATTTGTGGATTGAAAATCTTTTATATCAAATATCAAGTTAGCATCGGTATATCCTTTCACAATAGTTGGATGTTGGCCATAATGCACTCCATAGTTTCGTGTGTATCTGAAGTACCTTAGTAATCTCGTGATGCTATTCTATTGTTTAGAGCTAGGATTGCTAATGTACCTACTCAGCCTATTCACAACATATGCTAAGTCAGGTCAAGTACGCAACATGAGATAAATAAGACTACCAATGATTCTTGACTACTCTAACTAAGCAACACCCTCATCTCTATCCTTCGATAAATAGCGTGTACATCAATAAGAGTTTGAGCAACACTTGTGTCGTAACTATTAAATTTCTCAAGGATTTTCTCCACATAGTGAGATTGACTCAACACAAGACAATTTTAGGTTCTAATAATCTTTACTCTAAGGATCACAATGGCTAGAACCATGTCTTTCTTGTCAAATCTCTCTTTCAACATATCGTTTATTGACCTGATCATGTTATCATCACTCCTAATGATAAGCATATCATCTACAGTAAGGCATAAAATGATAACCTCTTAATGTGTCCGACACATACACATATTTGATGCAACCATTGATTTTGAAACCACTATTAATCATAAATGGGTCAAACTACAGGTGCCATTCTTTTGGAGCTTTCTTCAAGCCATATGAAAACTTAACAAGTTTGCATACTGTGCTCTCCTGACAAGGGGTGGAAAAAACAGTCTAGTTGTTTTATGTAACTCCTTTTATCTAGATCTCCATTTAAAAAAGTAGTTTTTACATCCATATGATTGAATTTTTAAATTCCAAAAAGTTATAAATACAAGCATCAATCGTTTAGAGGTTATCCCCAACACAGGTGAGTAAGTATCAAAGTAGTCTAAACCATCCTTTTGCTTTATACCCATTGATCACTAACCTTTCCTTGTACTAGTCAATGGAGCCGTCAGATTTTATCTTCCCTTTAAATATCTAATGACTCTTAATATTCAGTTTGAAGTATATGTTCAAGAGAAAACTAAATTTGTACGTGCTCTTAAGTACTCGTTCGATCATGAGAATACTTGATTCTTAGAAATCGGTCAAGAGAATACTCAATTCTTTGTACTCATAACAACAGTTTCTTAATTTGTTGAATAGTTCAAAAATATTAAAGGCAACTCTCATGTGGATCCATGATAATTTGGAGTGCAAAGTGTGCCATTAGAGTGACATTAAAGTCTATCGACCCACACCCTCACCCGGTCACGTAGTCATGCTCGTGCCTGGGCGCGTGTTGGGTGTTTCACACCTATCTGGCACCCACTAGGTGTCCCTAGTTATATAGTAACATATTACTTCTATAAGTTCACCTTTTTGTTCCCTTTTTGGTTTTATCTATCCTCCATTATAGTACAACTCATGTTCCACCTACACTCAATATTCATAGTTTTATTTTTCAACTAAACAACTTTAGGTATCCATATCTCATTCATCTTATCTTTGTTTTGGACATGGTTTAATTGATTATGATCCTCTCACATCCTAGAATACAAAATGCAGGACTGGTAAAGGGGGTCAATGCAACAGTTTCACAATGTTAGGAGAGTGTTAGAACACTTAACAGATCAAATAGGTAACCAGCTTAGATTAAAAAAAAGAAAACAAATAAAGAACTAAACAAGAACAAGATAGTATGGTTCTTAATATTGATATATATTGCTCTTAAGTTCTTACAAGTATTCCAAAGCTTAAAGTGAAATAACAAGTACTTGAGACACTTTATACTACATCCTACCGCTGGCCATACTTTGAAGGCCAGATAGAAATATTAATCTAGACAATAAGATCAATGTAAAGTCAAAAGGTAGATTACCTTTTGACCAGTGACTATTACATGCCATAGCTCATATTCTTATCAAATACAGAAATGATAAAAGTACAAAAGTAGAAAGTTACCAACACAAGACCTTAATCTATAGTTTCGCAAAAATATGGACTTTTCACCAACTCCTCTAAGTTGGTGAGTCTTTAGTGGAGGCAACGAAAAGTAGTTCAGCTTTTATCAAAAGATGATTCAGAAAAAGCATGTCTTTGCTGGCTTCAGAAGAAATTAGTCTTTGGCTTTAGAAGACTTTGTATTTGAAACTTCGGAAGACTTCATCTTTGGCTTTGGAAGATTTGTTCTTTTGGCTTCAGAAGATTTGATACTTAGCATAATTCATTGAGTTGTATCAAATCTTCTAAAGTAACCTCCTTCTACTTCACATGTGCATGTTAAGAGCTCTTTGGTGCATCAGCCTCCAAGTGTAATCCTTACAAACTCCCCTTAGGTTGATGCTACCAAAACTGAATGAGCACTTTTAATCTTGATCTTCATCTGTTGACAGTCCTCAGAAGAATCAAGACCATTCCCTTCATTAGTAGTTGGTCAGGATTCCTCATACTTTCAAAGTACCTCCTTATGTTATAAAGATCATGTAGAGGAACGTCAAGTATGTTTTGCAAGAATTACACATCTTGACCCCTTTGATATGTAGTGATATACCATCTCTCTGGGTTAGTAGCAAATGCTCAAGACAAGATGGGTCTCTCAACAAAAAAAGGCTCTACAATGAGTAGACTTTGTTAAGCAGCCTCTTCTTGATACCCTCAGAATGTTCCGACCCATCCTGAGGTGCAGAGGTGGATACGTTTGACTTACTCTTCTTCTTCTTCTTGTCCCTTTTGATGACCATCCTCTTCCTCTTTTTATACTTTAACTGATAAGGCTAGCCTTGAGTACCAGATGGTTCTTGTTTGTCCTTCTTAGTTGGGTCCTTGTCCTTCACAAGTTCAGAAGGAAAGGGGTCAGGACCCTGCTATGGGTCAGAAGATGAAGCTGGCTGACATGCAGTACTAGGTCCATGTTATATTGTCTCTTAGGGTGCAGCCTTGACCTCAGCTTCAGGTGCAGCCTGACTTGGTAGAGAATGTAAATCTACCAGCTCACCCCTCTTGATCTTCTGTTTTATAACTCTCATGTTCTCATCTATTATGGATAGAGACATTGGGCTAAGTCTTCTTTCGGATAACCCATACAACTTCAAGAAGCTCACTATCTTCTGTCTACCAGCTGAATTCTTCTGAGTGGCTCTGGAATTTACAGCCTATTCCCTCATCTTTCTTTTAGTAGCCTTTTGATCTTTAAACACTTCTTGCTCAAGCTGCTTGAGGTATTCAAATTAAATGTATTCATATGACAAGGAAAGTAGATCTACTACCTGATAGAGGCCTATGGCACTCAGGTAGGTTATCATGTTTTGTCTATCTTGTTCCTTACCTACCTGAGTTTGTTGCTCAGTAGCCACAACCTCTACCTCAGGGCTTGCTTGAACTGGGGAGAAGGGGTAGGAGCTTTATGCAATCTTTTTCTTCATCTTTCTTCTTTGATTTTGAGTAGCAACTCTGCATCCTTAGCTTCCTTCCTTTCCTTTGACACTTCCATGTCAGTCAGTTCATTTAGTTCTTCCAAGAGAAGAGAGATGAGTTTGTTCCCAGACCCCAGATAGTTCAATCTGGCTGCCCTCAACTCATCTGCTTGAGTGCTTGGCCTTGGGGCGGTCCTGATTGTAACTTCCATAAAGACATGAGTCTCAATATTCTCCTTTCTCTCTTCTCCTCCTCAATCTCTTAGAGCATATCTCCTCTTCCCTTTATCAGTCACTTGCCTGTGTGACTTAGGGTGCATAGAGCTTTGGCCTTTATTACTTGGCATGGCACTTGAGCTCTAGCCAGAGAGAGGCTGTGAGGCACCTTCACTAGCTGGTGCCTCACTAAGGTACTAGGTGTTAAAACAATTCCTATGTCAAGGTTTACAGGCTCAACTACTAGGCCTTTAGCAAGGTTTTCCCTTCGAAGCTAATCTTAGGGTCCAACTCAGCATCTTCTTAACCAACATTCTAGCCTGCTAGCCTCTATCTATATAACTTGGTTCTCTTTTTATACTCTTCAAGCAACCTATCTTGAATCCTTTCAGCTAACCTTCCATCTTGCTTGTATTGACTTGGGTTGCAAGTGGGAGGTCAACCAAACAAGTGCTCTCATAGTATCCCAGTTTTAAAAGTTAAAGACTTCTTGCTGTCCCTAAGACCTAGAGAGTACCAGTCCTCTTCTATCAGCATTATACCTCTAACCCACTATTGGATTTTAGTAGGGTAGGATGGGGTAGACATGACCCTTGGTATACCCTCCTTAAATTGAATTTGAATCAAGGCATCTACATTAATATGGACCTCAAGAAGTTGTTAAGTATGGCAACTACAGGTGAGGTTGGTGAATCTCTATGTCCATACTCTAGGCAGAACACCCATGTTTTATGAGTGTAGGTAGGACTTTCTCCCGCTTTTTTTGTACCATCACCCTCTTTCATAGGGAAGCTAAGGGTTAGGTCCACCACATCTATAGGTTCTTGTGAACCTGGTTGAGTTTGCTTGATAGGTCTCTCAGCTAACTTGCCCTTGAGATCCGTGATCTCATGTTGCTGGTCACTGACCTATTTTTGTAAGGTAGCCACCTGAGATTCAAGGTGACTTACTATAGGACCGTTAAAGGGGGCCAATACAATCAGTTTCATAAGGAGGAGTGACTTAGAAAAGAACCCGGTTTATATTAATGATACTATGAACACAAGTAAATATGAGAAAGAACAAGAATAAGAATAAGATGATATCTGGTGTTAAAGAATGTTGTATATTGCTCTCAAGTTATATTACAAGTGTTACAAAGCATAAAAATAAATGCAAGTACTTTAGACACTTTATACTACATCCTACAGCCGGCTATACTTTGAAAGCCAGCTGGAAACACTAATCTAGACAATAAGATCAATGTATTGTCAAAAGGCAGATTGCCATTTGACTTGTGACTATGACATGCCATAGCTCGCATCCTAATATATTACAAATGATAAAAGGTACAAGAGTATAAAGTTATAGACCAATGACCTTAATCTACAGTTGACAAAAGTATGGACCTTTTCACGAACATATCTATGTTGGCGAGTCTTCAAAGTTGGTAGCGGAAAGTTGTTTAGATTTTGTCAAAAGGTGATCTTAGAACGTATGTCGTGTCTGTCTTCGACGAAACCAGTCTTTGGCTTCGGAAGACTTGGTCATTTGTCTTTGAAAGATTTTACACAACATATTTTCTTTGAGTTGTGTAAAACTTTCGAAGTAACTTTCCTCTGTACTTCATGCATGCATGTTAATAGCTCTTTGGTTGCTTTGGTTGTATCAGTCTTTAACTATAAATCTTAAACTTACCTTTGAAACTCAATAGGTGCATGTTTTTGACAATTTTTGCATCTTTAGTTGCAGACTCCCCTCGTCTTCATCAGAAACATCATGGGGGGATGAGAGAATAGGTCCTAAGTCTTCTTTCTCACCACCTACTTTGGTTTCTTTGCTGTTGGATTACCCTACACCATGATAGCTTCCAAAGAATTGTTAATGGGCTGACTTTCTATGGT
Source organism: Flaveria floridana (assembly GCA_018326465.1). Lineage (NCBI taxonomy): Eukaryota > Viridiplantae > Streptophyta > Magnoliopsida > Asterales > Asteraceae > Flaveria > Flaveria floridana. Next base: position 19,265 of record BJCO01601834.1, read on the forward strand.
TGAGGTCTTAATAATGTAATCACTTGTAAAAGTGAGAGTCTCTTCCATGTGGACTTCCTGAACAGGTTAGTGTTGGTCCATCAATGATCAAAAACAATGCTAATGATAAGAAAAACACCATCAAAATCCACTGAAATGATTATCTAAACAACAATCTAAACAAAGAGTTTCAAAATATAACCATTTTATCCAAACTTGAATCAAAACACAAAGAACAAGACTCAATGATAATGTAAATGATGATTCCTGTTGGACTCAACAAAGTGCATTAAGAATTAATGCAAGAAAGTATGATGCTTGTCATTATCAAACAAACAACCAAATGGTCCAATCGCACGACTGAACCAGGTGATTGAATCAATCGCACGATTGAGTCATAAGACTGACTCAATCGTATGAATGAACCAATCACACGACTCAGTCGCACGACTGAGCCATACGCATGGCTCAGTCGTACGAATGATGATGGGTTTGTATGAACACAAAACCAAAGTTTAACCTCTTAAACTTACTGAAAAACGCAGCGGAATAATTACTTTAAAACATGATTGTAATGCTGAAAAATCATGTTGTTTAGGTGATTTATATATGTGTAAAACAAACCCATATAACAAAGGATATTTATGTGAATAAGCAAGCTACGAACATATGTAAAACTACATAAAATCACAGCTTCAATGAGCTGTGATATCAACCTTATTCAGCAGCAAAAACGACCAAAGAAAGAAGATTTTGGGTGCTTAAATCGGCCAAGACTTCAAGTGTAGAGGTCCTCAAGCTTGTATACCCCAAGCCCTTTGCTAAACACCTTCTTGTTAGGAAGAACACCACAAGAAATCACTCCAAATACTCTCTTTTTGCTGCTGCCTGGCCGAAGGATTAGAGAGAAAAAGAGAGGTGATTTTGTCTATTGCATGTTATGAGATTGGATGGAGAAAATGGAGTATCCAAGACAAGTTAAATGTGTGTGTCTTTCAAAGCAAAGTTGGTCCAATAATAAAGGGGGGGGGGCGGCCGAATACCAAGTTCAAAAGGGGTTTTCCCCCCTTTAAACAAGACACACTCACACATTAAAAAGTCTTGTAACTAGACATACAATTAACCATTTAATTGTATGTACAAGTTTTATAACTTATACAATTAATCATTTAACTTATAAGTTATAATTTCTCATTATTATTTGGTGTCATCTAACTAATTTAAATAACACTTCAAATAATATTATTTAACAAAATATCCTAATAAGTTGTTCCCTCTCATATGCAACTTATTTTGAAAACCCATTTTCTAAATTGGTGTAAATATTTAATTGCATGATCATATCATCAATTAAATAT
>BJCO01602587.1:0-59856 GCA_018326465.1 Flaveria floridana
TTGCCGCCTATAAAAGGATGGTGAACCATGCTGTTTTAATTGCCGAAATGTGTTGAGTAATAGAAAAATTAATTTTTCGCAGAACTCTTCTCTCTCTCTCTCTATGTTTGTACTATTACATGCAAAACATTTTGTATTCTTGATTTAATTGCTAATTTCGTGCTAAATCCGCTGCAAACCAATCTGATTGATCAAACGAGAGGCTGAGATCCTGTCAAAGTGGAATTCACCCGACCTTCCACGTATCTCATCTGAGAAAGTGTTTGGCAGATGAAGATATGATTGTTCCACTGGAGGATATCGAAGTAGATGAACAGTTCAATTATGTGGAGCAACAAGTGGCAACCATCGATAGAAAAGAGATGCGGCTGAGAAGTAAAGTGGTTCATCTTGTGCGTGTACAGTGGAGGCACATGATGGGATCTGAGTCAACGTGGGAGATAGAAGAGGAAATGAGACAGCATTACCTATGCTTGTTCGAGTAATAACAGGTTTCGGGGACGAAACATAAATAAGGGGGGTACACTTGTAACGCCCGGAAATTTTGTTTGGAGTGTCATGCGTCTGGAGGCCATGCGTGTGGAAGTCGTGCGACTGGAGTGTCCAGTCGCATGGAGCTCACGCGACTGCAGGTCCAATCGCATGGAATTCAGGCAACTGAACTGTAGCTTTTAAGGGAGAGGGCAGCCATCTCCCCCTCCCTACACTTGCAAAACTCAGCCAAAAAGAAGAGAAGAGAGAAAGAAGAGAGGAAGAAGAGAAAAAGAGAGAAAAGTGGTGATTCGGGCTCGAAACTCGTCGAGTAACTAGTCCAAACAAAGCTCTTCATCTTCTTCTTGTTTGTGTGAGTTCTAGGACCCCACATTTACTTGTTTTCAACCGATTTTGGGGCTGGAACACATATAAAACCGTTTTTGAAATATGTGTGTTTGACCTATTTGGGTGTAATTATGTATAGCATGTTTAGAGTGCGATTTTGGACCTGTATGTGCTTGAATGTTGTCATAGTATGTTTCCCTAAGGTTTAGGAGGGTTGATTTGGGCTTAGAATGAGTTTAGAAGGGTTTGAAGGCCGTATGTCGCGGCTGCAGTTTAGGATGAACTCCAGTCGCTTCCCAGTTAGGGCTAGGCGACTGAAGGGCAAATCGGCCGACTGAGGGATGACTGAGACTCAATCGCACGACTAAGGTTCAATCACATGACTGGAGGTCCAGTCGCATGATAGGTCATGCGACTGAGAGCCCAGTCGCATAGATGCTCAGTCGCCTAGGTGCTCAATTGCACGACTGAGAGTCCAGTCGCATAGGTGCTCATCCGCATTAGTTCCATTTGCACAGGTGCTCATCCGCATTGATTCCATTCGCATGATGTCCAATCGCCTGGTATTCATTCTCACGACTGAGAGTCCATTCGCACGATTGGATGTTCATTCGCATAGGTTCCCAATCGCATGGAGGCCATGCGACTGAAGCATGCCCAATCGCCCAAATAGGGCTGTTGTGTACGAGGAGGGATATAGTCTAATTACTGGCTTTCAAGAAAAGAGTAAGGGTAAGTAATGATGTGATAGCTCCCGTAGGTACATGTGTGATAACTGTCGAGGCTTAGAAGTTACGTTGGGCACGATGACGATAGTATTGCATGTATATGCATGATATATGTATGTTAAGTATGATGTATCCCTATATAATGCTGATGACTGATGACTTGTAAAGGTCGATGTTCCTTGTTTCGATACGTGTTTATCTTTCCGTGACTTTACGTGTTATGATTAACGAATGAAACGAAGGTATTAAGAAACTTAAAGTGAAAGATAATTAAATAGGAACATGATGAATGAATGCATGCATTAATGAATGAATGAATGAATGTAAGAAAAGGCTTTCAAGCAAATGTATGGAGGTGCACACCCTATGAAGGTGTTAGCTCAACGGTGTGCGGGTTAGCTACCCCGAAGGATGCATACTGGGGTCCAGTCTTTGTGATTGACCATATGTACGGGATCCTTGATGCTTACGCTAGGTGACTAGATCAGCACTAGTGCACAATGTTCGTGATTAATTACCATTGGTCCAGCACCAGCACCCGTGCACAATGTTCGGGGTATAGCACATGGCATTGATCCAAAATGAATGAGGAAAGATAAGTGGTGCATGTACCTACCCTAGGTGACTGGATAAGCACTCGTGCACAATGTTCGTGATTCATTACCACATGTCCAGCACCAGCAGTAGTGCACAATGTTCGGGGTATTGTACATGTCACCGAAAGTAATGAACATACGAATGAAAGTAATGAACGTACGAATGAAAGTAATGAACGTACGAATGAATGTAATGAACGTATGAATGAACGTAACGCATGTACAGACGAATGTAATGAATGTATGAATGAAAGTAAGGAAACGTACGAATGAAAGAAAGAGTTATGAAGGAATGTGAATGTTAACGATAAACGGTACCCGAACGAAATCTAATGAATGAATGATGAAGATAATAATAATATTATCTATGTGTACGTATGTTGTGTGATCGTATGTATGTAAAGAACGGTTTAACGAAAGAAAAGTATGTTTTATTATAAAACTAGAACTCACTCAGCAACGCTGACTTTTTTTATGTGTTTTCAGTTGGCAGGTAGTGTTGCTGAGGATGGCACGAGGTGGCTACTCAGCTCTTTTGGGATGGCATTCTTTTGTTTAATGTTTTTGTAGTGTAATGCAAACAAACGATATTTGTAATGAGTGTTGTATTACTATGCAAAAGCATTTATATTGAAAATGAAAAGTTCTTTTATGGATTCCGCTACGATGATTTAAATAATAGTATGAATTATGTGCGATGAATGACCAAGTGTGAGGTGCCCGGGACCAGGGCCTTACATAAGAGTACATGCTCCTACAACCAAGTTAATATCCAAATATTACGTGAGCACAACCTGCTCACGATAGGCAATCAATGAAATGAATGAGTAAATATGCCCGTCTGCACTGCTGCCTTGGCTATCAGTACACATACAGTTGCTAGTGCGGTGGATGAGTCCATGGGTCCCTCCAATGCAACCACCCATGGCTTTGCCGCCACTGCACACTGCTCGACCATTATCATCCTCTGCTCTGTAGCATCCATCCTCTTTGTTAGTGCCGCCATCTCACGCTGCACGCTAGTAACCCTATCATGCATCATATGTAATGGCTGGTTATCGAGGTATCTGCCCTCCTTGATAGATAATAGTCAGCACTCCAGGTCTTCCACATCGATGGTCTCCTGTATCCTAGTAAGTTTGGCATGTATTTCGTGTATCTGCTGATCGTGCCGTATAGAACGTGCCACTAATAGGGGTACGGTAAGCTCCACTGGCTCCCAAGTGAGTGGCATCGGTCGTGGGGCATGTGATGACTCACCCACCTCAAAGGTAGTGGAAATACCCTCTATGTTCCTCCACTTATCCAACCGGCTAGGCATCCATTCCCACCGGAGGATATTGATCTTTTGCCTCTTAGGTGTAGGCTCGGGGGTACGGTCATATGTAGGTGTAGTAGGGCGGATCAGGATACGAACCCGCTTCCCAGGTGTGTGTGCACAAAGTGCACCTCCAGGATAGGTCCGATATCTGCGGTATGATGGTTGTGGTAACGTCAGATCGACATCACAGTGGGCATCTATTGCCACTGTCTCATGAACAGCGGCTATAGGGGTGGGGTCAATGGGCTCGAGAGTGAGATCACGAGGGTCAGTGTCAGGAATCTGGGGAGTAGGGTCAGTAGGATGTGAGGCTGAATCAGTAAGCTGGGGAGTCGGGTCAACTGGATGTGAAATAGAGTCAACAGATCTAGGAATGGCCTTAGTAGGCTCCAGATCAGAATCCACTGGGTCGGTGTCAGCCGTCTGTGAGACAGAATCTGTAGCCTTAGAATCAAGGTCGACAACCTCGATATCTGTTGGCTGCGGGTGTCGACTGGCTCAGGGGCTGGGTCAGCTGGCTGGGCATCAGTGGCCGTGTGGCTAGGCTCAAGTGGTGGCTCGGTAAAAATGTGTGACTCGGTCACCGGAGTGGCCATCCGTGTAACCCTTGGAATAAACTCCTCCGGGAGGCTAGCATGAAACTGGGGTCCAGGCATCCACCAATACGTGCCTGGGGAGGGGGAGGTAACCCGGAATATCGGGCCGTGGGTATGGCTTCCATGGTGTCATGAATGACATTTGGAGTGGGAGCGGGGACAGTAGTAGGAGAAAGTGCAAGGATCTCGGCCTCGGTGGGGTCAGTAGGCTGGTGCATGACTTCAGGCATAGGGGTTGGAATGGCAAATGTAGATCCTGTGGATGAGGTCGGAGATGTTAGCTCATGCTCCTCATCTGAGTCAAAAACGTAGATCGGCATCGATGCAGACGACATCTCTATGACAAGGCAACACACAAGTACAATTAATATAAGTAAGGTTAATGCAAATGTACTAAGGCAATGAATCGAGCTACGATTATAGTCTAGGCTTACTAAATGCAACCTAGTTCCCTATTACCAATGGATCTGATACCAATCTGTCACACCCAAACCACAGTGGTTTCCCGCGGGGTGCGGACGTCATGGTTTCATAGTCACTGGTCGACCATAACATGGTTTGTAAAACATACGTCTCAATTAAGTTTAAGATACATCATTGTTTCAGAGTTAAATTTACGAACGCAATAACAATAAGGTAATTTGTTTTCAAAACATGACAAACACGAAAATGAATGTCCCAAACAGCATGACTGGCGCTAAACATGAGATGATCCATGCTAGCTTAACTTGGTGCATCTATCAATTACCTGAGAAAACATACATGAAAAATATGTCAACATAATGTTAGTGAATTCACATGTTTTAAGTAATAATAAGTAGTGTAAAGGACCATAAGACTTTCTATGATTTGATTATTGTACATACAATGCTACAAATTATATAAGCGCCGCAACTGAAGCTAGACAATAACTATAATAAATTTCCCCTACCCGTGCCTATCGTAAGCACATGGGTGAACAGGCTAATAATGCACCCGTTTAGACCTCCAGTCAAGGTTAGGGTAAATAACCTGGGTGGGGGTAGTCAAACCCAATAGTATTATCCATGATTACCTCGCTTTGGAAAATAAACTAACGGTCTGATAACAGGGGATTTCATATGGTAAGTAAACAACTTATGTAACATGTGAAATCATTGACAAGTAAATGAGTCCAAAAAATTAGTAATTTTCATTTAATCTCCTCTAAAAGGAAAATAAGTAAAAATGGGGCCGTGAAACTCACCTCTAATGCACGCGTGAATACTAGTAATATCCTGTACGTGTGATTGGTCTACGAATCTCCTAAACAAATTCAATATATTCATAAAGTCATGATTACCAACCCTAGATGGTCATGCATAACTCAGCCACAAAATTAGTTTTGAAAATGTCACTTGACTAGTTAGACACGTCGAGCCATTAATGTTTTATTTAGATTCTTGTCTCCATAGTTATCTTTCTAAAAATTACATAATGTATTTAATGGGTTTTATATTAAGTATAAGGGCATTATACTTTACATGTGTATAAGTTTCTTTTTACCAAATACCTCCAAAAGTTTACTTTATATAAATATGGACATTTGACAGAAGCAAGGGGATTTTTGGGTCAGGATTTCATCCCATTTTCACGGTACAAAGAATTTGTATAAAAAATCTGATATTTTTACCACATTTAGCACTATGTCTTAGGCTTCCAAAAAGATATATCTTGTAATATTTAACTAACTTTAAGTGCCAGAAAATGGGTCATGAGGCAACAGTTGTCAGTGCAACATTTTTCTTTACATGTCCATGGATTTCACCTTTTTGAGGGGTCAAACCATACATTTACAAATAGAGCCTATAATAATTTTAAATCTAACATCTTAAGCTAAGTTACCAAAGAAGAAAAAACTCCATTTGATTACTTTAAGCATAACTTATGCCTCAATTTTTTTTATCCTATTTATTCTGCCAAAAACTTAGATTCAACACTTTAATCATATTTGTACGTTTTGGATGGGTTATACTTATCGAAAAATTTCAACGTTGGATGCGTTAAAAACTAGACATTCTAAGGTTAATGTTAGGCTTAAGAAATGGTTCATTTGTCCGTGTTTAGGTCAAGTTATGGTGTCTAAAACACAAAACATGCATCTGCTAGAAAATATCTTACATGTTTTGTTACTTTTTAAACTTTGCTAGAGCACCTTTGGATGAGTTAGTGAATATGAACACATCATGGTGATCTATATAATATTAGGAACAAGGTGCTAACCCTAAAAAAGTAAGGAGAAAGAGAAGGTAATCTTGAAATGAAAAGAAAAAGAAGACTTGATCCTTTGAACTAAGAACCAAACAAGAAAAAGTGAAGAAGATGTTGTAGGATGCTTGGAAGCTTCAAAAATCACTTGATCTCCACTCAAATGCACTTGAACACATAAGATTTGTAAAACTTAAGTTTGAAAAATGGTGAAGTGGGGGTGGTGATGGTTTAGCCGTAAGTTTAGAGGGGGAGGAGAGGTGAGTGTGGTGTGTTGATTTGTGCAATGTTTGAATGTTTTATAGGCCTACATCACTTTTCTTGCATGAGGTTTTGAAGTATGAGTGTATCATCTCATGGATAAGGGTGAATGAGATGGAGCTCTCTAATTGTAGTAATGAGGTTAATCTCCTTTAATCAATACTAAAAGTGCTTCACAAAAGAAGCAATTCTTGATCTTGGTAAATGTCAAACATATTTCCAAAAGATTGAAAGGACAATAGGGGGGGGGACGACCAAGGGAGGGGAAGGGGGTTTGGTTTTAAATTCTGTGTAATATTAGGTATTTGGGTAGTATTTGTTGGATTATTGGTATTTTTACTTGTTTTTATATTTTTACTTTTTACTTTTTAAAATACATTAAAATATTATAAGAACTTGTATAATATTATATATTTAATATTGGTGGTATGTTAATAATGTTTCAGGTACTTAGTGGTTGCGTTAAAAGAATTCGTTCCGGGTAAATATCAATTTACGCGATTTGGTTTATTTATAAATTTAAGCTATTTCCAATGTATTTAATTTAGAATCTATAATACTTAAAAACACTAGAATAGAAAATACTTTGAAACATTTTAAACTATTTATTAGTAACACATATATTAATTATAACCAATGCTCGTGTGTGCCGGTTGTATCGCGTGCGAAAATGTTAATTACGTCGAACAACGATGCATGAAATATTATGCATGAAATCTTGTAATGCATGAAATGACATCAAATAATTTGAATGTAATTGGAACTTATGTAAAATATGTATAATTATGATTAAGTTGGGCCGAGTATTGACCTGAAATTTGCCGGTTGTCACACATATATATATATATATTATGTTATGATATACTTTATGTATTATGTTATGACTTTAGGTAGTATGATGTATGTATGAATGAACGTAAAGTATAAAGTAATGAAGTGAAAGATAACAAAAATGAAAAGTGGAACGTAATGAACGAATGAATGGCTTGCAAGGAAATTGAATGGAGGTGCACGACCATGTTGTCGTTAGCTCAACTGTGTGCGGTTTAGCTAACCCGAAGGATGCACACAGGGTCAATCACTGAGATTGACATGACCTTTGTAGCATAACCTAGGTGACTGGGTCAGCTTTGTGCATAAAGTTCGGGGTCTATTTATAAACCTTAGACCCAACATCAGCTTCGTGCATAATATTCGGGGTATTGCACATTGGTCTGGATGAAAGTGAAAGATAATGTAAAGTACGAAAAGAAAGATGATTGACGGGACCCTTGTGGCATGCTCTAGGTACTGGGTCACGCTTTGTGCACAATGTTAGGGGTTTATTTATAAACTTCGGCCCAGTATCAGCTTCGTGCATAATGTTCGGGTTATTGCACATTGGTCTGGATGAAAGTGTAAGATAATGATAAGTACGAAATGAACAAATACGTACGATGATGAAAGATAATAACAAAAGTACGAAAAGAATGAATGCGTACGATGAGGAAAGATAATATTGAAAGTATGAATAAATGAGCTGAACAATGAATATTATCTGGATGTACGTATGATGTGTGATCGCATATGAAAGTAATGTATTTTATTCAAGAAGTATACTTTCGTGTATAAAACACATAAGGTATTTTTAATACTTCTAAAACTAGAACTCACTCAGCAACGCTGAAGTTTATACATTTTTAATTGGCAGGTAAATTTTGCTGAGAATGGCACGCTAAGAAAGTTACTCGGAAGGGAAAGACTGGCATCCATTCACGCTTAAGGATATTGTTGTTTTGTAATATGAAATTAAACGGTGCTTTTGTAACTTAAACAATGTTGTATTGCTTAGCAACAGTAATTATCAATGAAATGAATGGTTTTTGTTAATGTAATTTCCGCTGCTTAATCTTATGAAATGTGTATTGTTTTATATAATAATGCGATGATTGTCCAACTGTGAGGTGTCCGGGAATAGGGCCTTACAAGTTGGTATCAGAGCTAAAGTTTAATTGAATTGGGTAAAATATTTTCAAAAACCTAATCTTAAACTGAGAATGGGACTAAAGGAAAGGGATGTCAGCCCGAGTATGTTAACAGGTATTATGTGCGTGTGCTATTGGATTATGTGCTCTTAGTAGATTTAGATACTGATGTAGTAAGGATAGAAAATGCTTTAGGTGTAAAGAGTAAAGTAAGTGGCTAATCACAACTGGCCACTGTAATTAGAGACGTAACTACACTTAACATAAACTGAGCTATTACCTTGAATGACCGTGTTAGTGTTTGAATCTTATAGTGATTAGAGAATGGCTGGAGGTAGATCGTCTAAGGCTTTAAGGGGTGAGTACATGGAGGACGTGGTGCTGAACCGCATGTTACAAGGAATAGGGATAGGACTACTGAAACGACACGTGAAGAGCCTGAGATCCATCACCAGGAAGGTGGTGATGAGAGTACGAACTTGAGGGCCTCGGTGAAAGAGGCATTAGTAGAGGAGGTTCATCAAGTCACGTAGACGATTCTGCCATCTGTGGTGACTGAAGTGATTAAGGATATGAGGGAGGATGAAAGAAAGGAAAAGAGGAAGACCACTGGGATAGAAGAAAGAGAACAACCGAAGTCTGAGATGGTGGTCTTGAGTGAGGATGAGGAGGAAGAAGCTGTGCAGGAAACTGCACGGGGCTGTAACTAAGGGGCATTTCAAAGATGCAAGCCCCCAACGTTTGATAGGGATGGTAGTGCTGCTGCTTCTCACCGTTGGGTAAAAGAGATGGCGGAGGTGTTTGAGATTAGTGAGTGCAGAGAGGACCAGCAGGTAAAGTTTACCACTCACTCTTTCGTTGACTCGGCTCTGTGTTGGTGGTATAATATTGTCCAAGTCGAAGGCATCCGGGCCATCAGGAGGATGAGATGGGGAAAGTTGGAGAAGATGGTGATTGAGGAATTCTGTCCTCACCGAGAACTCAACAAGATAGAGAAGGAGTTCCACCAGCTTGAGGCGGGCACCATGACACACCAACACCACTAAGTTTAATGAGATGGCAAGGCTGGTGCCGGATCAGGTGACGTCGGTGTCAAGGAAGATCAAGAAGTATATCAAAGGATTGCCGGTTGACATCCACAGGTATCTGATTGCTGCCCATCCAGGTACCTTTCAATCGGTGGTAGACCTGGTGGGTAGATTGTGTGATGAAAGAGAGGAGTATGTGGTGGTTGAGATGAAGAAGATAGGTAGTGGTGACAGAAACTGGGGCAGCAAATGGTTTGGGCGTGGTGGTTTCACCCCAAACAGAAAGAAGGCAAGGGTTGATGATCAACGAGATTGTAGCAAGCTCGGGGACGGAGAGGTACGGTAAGTGTGGGAAGGAGCATACTAGTGAGTGCAGATCGAGATTAAATGTTTGTTTCAAGTGTGGGAAGCCTGGTCATATTGCTAAGGATTATAGGGTGGCGAGGTGCTATAACTGTGGTGAAGCAAGCCACCTAAGTCGGGAGTGCAAGAAGCCAAGGGCCGAGGGCTTCGAAGTGAAGAGGAGAACAAGGGATGGAGGACAGAGGGAAATTGCTAGAGCATTCACGATGATGCGGGATGAGGCTAGGGTAGATCTCGATGTCGTGTCAGGTATGTTTCTAGTAAACCAAAACTTGTGCCACTATATTATATGATTCTGGTGCTAGTACGATTTTCATTTTTACTGCTTTCTATGCTAAGTTGTCTGTTAGTAGTGAAGTATTGTTGAATCTTTTGATGTAAAAACTGCTATTAGTAAGTCCACTAGAATTTCTGATATGATAGAAAACTGGGACATAAAAGTAGAAGGCCATAGGTTTTCTGCTAAATTATATGTGATGCTCCTAGGCGGATTTTATATGCTACTAGGGATGGATTGGTTGGCGACCTATGAGGCGAATATTGTGTGTCATAAGAAGACGATTCGATTAATTGCGCCCGATGGAAGTTCGGTGAAGGTCTACGGTGATCGTGTCACGATGGTTTCGAAGGTAATTTCAATGGCGGTGGCAGAGAAATGCATGAAACATGGATTTAATGCCTACCTGGCTTACTTAAAGGATGTGGACGCGTCAGTGCTATTATTGTCTGATGTACCAATTGTGTGCGATTTTTCAGACATGTTCCCAGAAGATTTACCAGGCGTGCCACCGGATCGCGAAATTGAGTTTCAAATTGTGTTAGCACATCTTAAAGATTTAACATGTTGTCTTTATTTTGTCTTTGTATTTTACTTTTGCAATAGTTTAGGGACTTATTGTGTATTATATGTTCCTTTAGTTTCTTTGTTTAGTATAAATAGGATTATGTGTATTGTGTAGAGATAGACGTTTGAACCTTTCTCTCAATTGTACATTGTAATCCTTGTAACTAATCAATAGAAACTGCTTTGAATCTTTGCAGTTGTTGATTACTTTGTTCATTTAATTATTAATTGCTTAATCATAACATAGAATCGATCCATTCGAACCTATCAAATGGTATCAGAGCCTTCGGTTCAGTGATTTGGAGCTTGAAACGACTTTTGAGCACCTATGAATCACTTAAATCTGTGTTTTGATAGCAATTGTTCAATTAATTGATGATTTCAGTTGTGTTTCATTATTTGAATCATGAATTGAATCTCAATTGAGTGATTTTACACTCACAGATCTGAATTTTCATCAGATTTGAGTGTGAACTGTTCTTCATTCTTTGAACACAAAATTAAGAAAAATTATGAAGTTTTGTTGTTAATTGAAGCAAAATGATGCTAAAGAACTGATATTCTCTACCTTATACACTTGATTGAAGAGTTTGAGATCAATTAATCAAGTTTTGAAAAGTTTGTTAAGATCAGGTTGTTACGAAGAGGATGAATTAGGCGTTTGATGTGTTAAATCATCTGAAAATTACTAAGTGTTTAGGCGCATGAACACTGTTCAGAGGCTTTAACACTGTGTAGGCGTTTCAGATTAGGCGTTTTAACACTGTTTGAAGCCGTTTTAGCACTATTTGGACGTTTTTCAGAAACTAAGTCCCAGACATTTTGGAACTGTTTGGACGTTTTGGAACTGTTCAGACTCTTGACCACTGTTTGGGCGTTTTAAAACTGTTCAGGCGTTTCTAGCTTGGAAGTTTCAAAAATACCCTTAGGCGTTTCAAAGGCAAAGTTGGCGCTTCTATAGTATTCAGGCGCATCAGAATCAAACTTTTCTTTCAACACTTAGAAAATTTTTCAAAAATCTAAAATCCAAAAATATTTGCTTTTCTTTATTTCATTTTAAATAAAAAAACCCAAAATAGTATATTTTCATAAATTCAAAAATTAAACATGGTTAAGTCTGAAGATTCTGAAAATCATGTACCAAAGTTGAAGAACAGAGCAGACTTCAAGAACTGGTTACTCATGCTGAAACACCATCTGAATTCTATAGATACTGATCTATGGAAATCAATTGAGAAAAGGGCCTTATATTCCTATCACCTCTGATGGTCCAGATAGAGGTTTTGTGTATACAAAAGATTCACAAGAACCTTATCCAGAAGATGATTTACTTGAAGAAGGTGAAAAATGATATTAAGGCTTATTCACTCATGTGTAAAGGGTTGCCTTTGAAAGTACTATCAAGGATTGAGAACTATTAAACTGGGTACACAATGTACAAAGCTTTGAAAGTTATCTGTGAAGAAGGAAAAGAAATTTAAGACCTTAAAAAACAAAAATTGAAAAGGCAACTTGAACTGTTTGAGCATATCTTAGGAGAGACCATAAATCAGATGATGAATAGATATGTGCAAGTTACATCAGAGATGTCAACTCTAGGGATTAAGAATGATCTTAAAGACATAAACAATAAACTTCTGATTGCACTTCCATCATCTTGGAAATAGACTGTGACTTTGTTGAAACATACCTGAAAAGTTTCAAATGCCTAAATCTCAGAATGAGACCCCATCTTCTAGCTCTGCTAATCCTAGCAAAGTTAAAGATTTTATAAACTTTCTTTTACAAGATGAAGAGTCCAAATCTGCCTTTACAGCATTTATGGCAAGTTTTCAAGCATACCAAGGTAGTCATCTAACTCAAGTTGATTTAATTTTACAGGATTTGTTTAAGATGGATCCTGACGATGTAGAAGAGATAGACCTTAACTGGCAGATGGTCATGATAGCTTACAGGACTTAAAAACACTCATATGCCAACAAAAACTACAAACCCAGTGCAAACAAAACTGTTGGGTTTGACAAATCAAAGTCAAGGTGTTTTAACTGTAACAACTATGACCACTTTTCTAGAGAGTGCAAAGCTCCAAGAACTCAAGGAGGAAATGGCCAAAGTAGTTCTAACAGTCAGAAATATCATCAACAGGCTCATAAGACATTTCAAAAGCCTTATCAAAGTCTGCCGATGCCAGAACTCAAAGAAGAGAAGACCATTTAAGAACCCAAGAAAGCATTAGTTGTAAGCATCAAGGATGGTTATGACTGGAGTACGTATGCAGAACAATTTATAGCTGATCTTACTTCTAGTTTAGCACTAGTTGCTAAAATGAATAATGAAGACTGGTCTGAAGACAAGGATCCAAAGACAGAAGGTGAATCAGACAATGAGGTAGACTATGATTAGAGTGAAAAAGCTGACCCAAAGGAAAATTCTGAAGAAGTTGCTCTCATGGCACAGTCTGAACAACCAAAGGTTGTGAACTCGTCATCTGACACTGAGTCTTCAGATTCTTATCTAGAAATTCCAGTGGAAGTAAGGAAGAAAATATGCACCAAAGCATGTTTTGAACAAGTAGACCACTACAGAACATACTCGTTCAAAATATGTGATAAGCTTAAACAAGAAGAATCAAAGCACAATAAGCTGAAAACTGATTATAAAATTTCTGATGATAAAATCATATCTCTTAAATCTTCTTGGAACAAAACATTAAAATAACTTAAACTTGTTAAGAAACAACTTGAAGAGATGACAAAAACTCTTGAACAAGAGAAATTGGCACATGCAGCAACTCAAATTGATTTAGCTAAAGTTAAAAGCTTAAAGACAATTGTTGAGCAACTGGTGAATGGTAGGAAAGATAAAGATAAAACAGGATTAGGATTCACACATGAACCTATGCCTGAATCAATTACAAATACCTTATCTGAAAATTTTAATACCCATGATCATTCACTAGAGTATAAAGCTAAGCTTAAAGAATTGAAAGAAAAGAAAAAAATAGTCAAACAAATGTTGAGAATGAAATCAAAAAGATAAACTTTGAAATATTTAAAGAGAAAGATTCAGAAAAGATAAAGAATGGTCATCCTATTAAAGTAAAATCTTATGAACCACGACAAATGAACAAAAAACTATTTGTACCAAAAAGTGAGAGTGTTATTGAATAGAGTGAATCTGAACAAAAGATTAAAAAATCTAATGATGTCAATAACAAAATGATAGGAAAATATGAAGAAGTGAAATCAGAAACTTCATGCTCTGATGATTTGAGCTCAAATGAATTAATTCAAAACAAAGATTGTGAAAAAGAATCTTCTCAAGATTCAATCAAAATCCAAAAAAATAAAACTTCATCAAGAACAAGAAATCAAAGAAGAAGAAAAGCTACTAAAGCTAAAAAGTTTGAACCAAGCAATAAATCAAATCACTCAATTCAACTTAAAACAGTGAAGTTTGTGTCAGCAAGAACTTTTGACACTAACACAATCTCTGAAACTACATCTAAACCTAAGATCAAATCTAACTCTGATCTGAAAATAGGTTCAGGTCATAAGTCTTCCGCTGTTCATAAAAGTTTTGTATCTAAGGAGTCAAAGAGTTGTGATCAAGATCAAAAGCAAAATCCTATGAATCAAAAGCCAAATTCACACAAAAGAAACAACATATTAACCTAACTACCCCTAAATCTAAACAGGAATCAAATGTGTCTTTCACATCAAGGGTTAATAAAGTGTTGTTTAATCATTCTCAAAAGTATTATGATATATATGATATGTACAATCATGACATATCTGAATGTTATTTTAACAAGTACTGTCATATCTGTGATATGACAAATGACACAACTGCTGATTGTTACTTTAACAAATACTATGCATTGTGTGATGAACGAAATCATAATACTGAGGATTGCTTCTTCAGAAAGAACTCACCTAGGAAGGATTTCGGTAATCAAGGATATGTTAATCCATAATTTCAAAGAAATCATAATCTTGGTTTTCAATATCTACCAAAACAACCTTCTCTAGGTTTGAGATCATTCAGAAGAATCAATTCTGATTATGATAATCAATATAATGTCAGATCACAGCAATACATTCAAGGAAACTTTGTTCCACATTCTGTGAGAATAAAAAATAAAACATTTAATGAAAAAAACTTTTCTCATGTTTCAAATGATGGTTCAAAATTTCTTGCTGATAATCATGAAAACAGGTTTAATGCTTTGAGATCAAAACAAAGAAAAGATAATCAGAATGTATTTCAAAGAGGATTTGGAAATCCAAAATTTCAAAAGAAACCTGATGTAAACAAACTTCATTTTAAGAGTTTACTATTGTGGTTAAATTTGGAAAGCCCAAGACCATCTCGGCTTAGGTTACTAACTCAACTTAAATATCTTTGAATCCAGGTACGCCCTCAGAGACCAGTAAACACATGGTATGTTGATAGTGGGTGTAGCCGGCATATAACAGGCAATCAAGCCTTACTTTAAGACTTTAAGACAAATGATGGTACTCATGTGGCTTTTGGTGGAGATGCAGGTGGAAAGATAACCGGTGAAGGAATGGTATCAAATGGAATTATAAGTTTTGATAAAGTCAACTTCTGTGAACAGTTGAACTTTAATCTTTTAAGTATTTCACAAATATGCGATAAATTTTATTCTGCTTTATTTGATGACTCTCATTGTTATATTTTAAAGCCAGGATTTCAGATTAGTAAGGAGTGTGTTGTTGTAAAAGCTATTCGAGATAGAGATGTCTACAAGTTAGATATGTCTCATGTTGACCCTTCAACAGAAACAACTTGTCTCATTGCTCACACATCAAATGATGAAAGCCAGCTTTGGCATAGACGACTCGGTCATTCCAACTTCAAAAACATGAACAAACTTGCGGCAGGAAGTCATGTAGTAGGAATTCCATCAAAGAAGTTCGCTACGTCTGATCTCTGTAAAGCATGTTTGAAAGGAAAACAATACAGAGCGTCTTATAAGTCCAAACAGATAAACTCAACTTCAAAGCCTCTATAGATGTTACACATGGATTTATTTGGTCCTGTAAATGTGTAGAGCATTGGAAAGAAATCATATTGTTTAGTTATCATATATGACTATACAAGATTTTCTTGGGTTTTCTTTTTGCGTGCAAACTCTGAAACGACTGAATTGTTAAAAGAGTTTATCACTAAAGTAGAAAATCAAATTGAACTAAAAGTCAAAATAATTAGAAGTGATAATGGAACAGAATTTAAAAATGCTAATGTTGATTTATTTTGTGCAGGAAAATGGATAATCTCAAAATGGAAGGCCTCTCTAGTGAGATATTTGATATAATCTATGAACATATTCAAGATTTACTTTAGTTTGTAGATTTTTTAGCAACTGAACATTGATTGAAGTAGCCCGTGCAATGTTAGCAGATGCTATGATTCCAATCACTTTCTGTGATGAAGCCATATCAACTGCATGTTTCATTTAGAATTGTACTCTATTGGTGAAAGACAAACAAAAAACTCCTTATGAGTTGATGTTTGGCAGGAAACCAAACATAATTTTTCTCAAATTGTTTGGTTGTCTGGTTTTGATTTGAAATTCAAATGATCAGCTAGACAAATTTGATGTAAAATCTGATGATGGATTTTTTCTTGGATATTCGTCAGCTTCTAAAGCTTATAGAGTTTATAACTCTAAGACGTATGTTATCATTGAAACGTTCAATGTTAAATTCCTTGAAAATTCTTTTCCATCAGTTGCAAATGGTTCAGCGTGGTTATTTGATTTAGACTCATTGTCAAAGTCATTCAATTCTAATCTGTTTGAATCTTCTTCTGTTACCAGGAAACATGTAGGAGATCTTGGATCCTTTAGTGATGATTCAGAATCTGATGATATGGATGATTCAAGCCCAAACTATCCATTTTTCTCATTTGTGAGAGATCCCATCTTCAATTCAGAGAATCACGATCAACAAATTCCTGAGCAACAACAAGTTCCTGAAAATTCTGATGAGTCACAACAACTTCCTAATGATGGTAATGAGTTTATGCAACCTGAGTCAGGAACATCATCTATCTTAGGTGATGCAGTTGGTACTGGAAATCTTGATTACTTTATCAACTCCCCGACTCAAGTTCTAAATTTCAATCCACATTCTTCTAGCCTACTGCGTCGGCTCTCTAACTTGAATCAAACAAATCTGGATGTTAATGTTCAAGGTGATGAGATTCTGACATCTCGTACTCACAAAAACCATCCAACATCTTAGATAATTAGTGCATTGAATCAGAGAACAAAAAGAAGTAAATCACAACAAGCAAACCTGTGCTTATACTCTTGTTTTCTTTCTCAAATTGTTCCTAAAAACGTCATCGAAGCGTTAAAGGACAATGGTTGGATTAAATCTATGCAAGAAGAATTACTACAATTCTGCAAACAAGAAGTGTGGAATTTGGTGGATTTACTTGAAGGAGAAAATGCTATAGGCACAAAATGGTTGTTTAGAAATAAAACCGATGATCGAGGAATAGTCATTAGAAACAAGGCGAGACTAGTTGCACAAGGATACACACAAGAAGAAGGAATTGACTATGATGAAGTATTTGCTCCAGTTGCAAGACTTGAATCTATTCATGTCTTCCTAGCTTATGCATCATTCATGAAATTCAAGGAGTATCAAATGGACCTTAAAGGTGCATTCTTGTATGGTCCAATCAGTGATGATGTGTATGTGAAGCAACCTCTGGGCTTTAAGGATGCAAAATTTCCACATTGGGTGTACAAGCTTAGCAAAGCTCTGTATGGACTTCATCAAGCACCTAGAATCTTGTATGAGACATTGTCACAACACTTAATCCAACATGGATACACGAGAGGGAAAATCGATCCAACTTTATTCATAAAGAAGGATGCTGATGATCTCTTATATGTAAAAGTGTATGTTGATGATATCATATTTGGTTCTACCAGTCAAAAAGTGTGCAATGAATTTGAAGAAATCATGAAGTCTCGTGTTCAAATGAGTTCTATAGGAGAAATTAATTTCTTCCTTAAACTACAAGTTCAACAATCTGCAGATGGTATATTCATCAATCAAGAGCAGTTTGTTAACAAACCCTTAAAGAAATTTAAACTGCAAGATTGTCAGTCCATAAGAACTCCAGCTGATGTAAACTCCAAGATTAAACCTGATCCAAAAGGAAAATCAGTTGACCAAACTTTATATAGATCTGTGATTGCTTCTTTGATGTATCTCACTGCATCTAGACCAGATATAATGTATGCTGTTTGTGTCTGTGCCAGGTATCAATCAGACCCGAAAGAATCCCACTTAATTGGTATCAAAAGGATATTCAGGTATCTCAAAGGTAAACTGGCTTTAGGGCTATGGTATCCTTACGAGGGAAACTTTGAGCTACATGGATATACTGATAGTGATTATGGCGGATGTTGTCAAGATAGAAAATCTACAATGGGTGGTTGTCAGTTTCTAGGTCCCCGATTAGTCTCGTGGCAATGCAAAAAACAAACGAATGTCTCTTTTTCAACTGCAAAAGCTGAGTGCATAGCTGCTTCAGCAGGATGTTCTCAAATACTTTGGTTCCAAAACCAACTGCTGGATTATGGGTTCAATTTTCTTAAAACATCCATTTACATTGATAACACTACTGCTATGTTCATTACAGCTAATCCAGTCCAACATTCAAAAACAAAGCATATCGAGATTCAATATCATTTTCTTAGAGATAACTCTGAAAAAGGTTTAATCATTTTGATTCAAATTGCAACTGAAAAACAGTTAGCTGATCAATTTACTAAAGCCTTCTTACCAGGACGGTTTGAGTACTTAGTGGAGTCAATTAGTCTTATTAAGCATGTGTAAAACTGGTTTTTAAGTTTGTCTTTTAGTTCTTTGAATCTTAACATGATCAGAACCCTCCCTAATCCAAAAGGTCATAGTAAGAGAACCTGTCAAAGTTATTTGCCTGATTGTAGTTTGTGTGTGTGTGTGTGTGATTTCCGTTAAGGAAAAACCAAATACAAAAGTAGAAAACTCAAAAATTAAAGATAAAAAATATAAAACAAAAAATACAAAAATAGAGTCTTTATTTGTTAATTCATTTTTAGGAATGAATCTGTTTTTGCAACATGTGAGAAATGATAGTACATTAGTGAGATCAGTTGCATACTTTACTCTATAATAAAGTCTGACATGATCAGATATGATGTGTAGACAATCTCATGCTATTATACTGAAAAAGTAAATTCTTGTGATTAAACTAAATCATCTATGCATGTATGTATGTTCATATGAGTACTTTTGAGTTGTATTAGTTTATCAGATTGATTGCTTGTAAAGTTACAACACTCGCACCTGATGGTGATATGACTAACCATAAGATCTATTACAAGCATCATCTCAGTTCTTTGTTATGACTCATCATAGACCTGAAGTGCTGATATATCCTCTGTTGTAAGTGATTACAGACCAGCATATTCTCTTTGATGTAAAAGATGCCAATGTGCACAAGCCATTTGAATGGATGGTCAGAGTTGATCAAATGGTTATCCATGATCATTCTCTGTTAAATTAGTAACATGAATTCTGGTTATGCATATATGTCAGGTAATAAGTTGAGAATTTATGCTTTCTTGCATGTCTTGATGATAGTTGATCTCTCTAAGTCTTTGTATGAGTCACATCATGTCATATCTAATTCTACCCTAATCAATCCAAGAATTGAAAAAGTACGTGAGCTGATTCTTTTGTCAAAACACTCATTGTCTATCCACGGATCTTGTGTCTCCTTTGCTGTGAAATCACTGACATGGAACACACTTGATCAGGATTTATTCATTGTCTATGACTATTCACACTTTATTTTATTTTAATGTGCTGATCTTAACTGATATGATCTCACTGCAGACAATGATTCTATTGTAAATATTTGATTTGATTCTACTTTAATTTTGATTTTTTGCATGTTTGATGTGTGCAGGCAATTTAACAGTGATAAGTGTAATCTTATGGTGTCAACTTGGGAAACTTCTAAGTTTATAAAACTTAAAATTTTAGGGGGAGTAATAAAAGTAAGAGGTTCTCAGAAAATCAAAATTAAAATGTTGAATGGAAAGGATGAAGCTAAATGTTCAAAGTATGTGTGTGTTTGATAGTGTAAAAAATTTGATAATGACAAAATGAACCTACAAAAATTTTCAATGGAAAAGCTTCTTGCAAATGGTGTAAATAAGACAAATTTGTTTAATTTTGAGACTAAATTGAAGGGAAATTGAATTTTAAAAATTATAAATTAAAATAAAAGGATTTAAAATGTCAAAAGTGAAAATTGATGGTCAAAAATGTAAATTTTGAGGAAAATAAACTTCTAAAAATTGTTTGAATATTAGTACATGGACAGTGCTAATAAGTCTAAACAGTGATCAGGTGAAAGATGTGAAAAATATTCAAGTGTATGGGACTCATGCGCCTAAACAGTGGCCATAAGTCCAAGAAGGTGCATGATGAAATTTCAGAAATATTACAAGTGTTTAGGCGTTTCTAATAGACTCATGTCCCTGAACAGTTGTCAGACGTTTGAGAAAATTGGTTAAGTGTTAGACGGTTCAACATTCCCATGCTCCTACACGGTACCAGACGTATCAAGTGTAAAATTCACCAAGTATTAGACGTTTCATATAGACTCATGCGGCTGAACAGTGCAAAACCGCCGGAACAGTGCTTATGCGACTGAACAGTTCTCATGTGCCTAACCTCAAACGCCCATACAAAACTAAGTGTTTAAAACACAATAATTCCTTAAAATTTAATTCAAAGTTTGATAACATCAAATTGTTTCAAAGAAATCAAGGTATCTAAAGTTTTTGTGTTTGTTTGTGCAGATGGCTGAGTTAAAATTCAAACCAAAACATAATATAGCTGCATATCTAAATGAAGAAGTTAGAGAAGCAGCTGGTTATGAGGAGATTATAAGATTTCTGCTGAGAACCAAATATGTATATGCCATGTGTGCAAGACTAGTGATAAATGCAAGATTAATAAAGAGATTCTGGAAAACAGCTGTAATAGAAAGACATGATGAAGGGAACAAGGTTCTTAGAGCATTCATAACCAATGATAGGATGATTAAGGTCTCTGAGCAAGCAATCAGAGTAGCTCTCAGACTTGGAGAGAATGATCCTCAAGACTTAGCAGAGTATACATTCAATGAATGTAGAGAGGTGTTTACGATGATGGGTCACCCTGATCACTTCCCTAAGAAACAATTCTTTAGGGCTAGGGTGTATAACCGTTGGAAATTACTCTGTTATATATTCCAATAGTGCATGTCCAAGAGAAGTGCAGGATGGGACTCACCCAGTGGACATTGCATCTCCTATCGTAGCCTTAGCCACAAACAGAAGATTTAACATGGCTATATGGATTATGAATGGATTCATCTACAATTTAAAGAGAGGAAAAAGGAATAAGTACTTGATGTATCCTAGATTTCATCAGTTGCTCATCAATGAAGATCATATAGACTTATATGTAGATGGAGTTGAAGGTGATAGACTTGAGCTTGAACATATGTCTAAAGTTGTGTACAAGAGACTGGCTGTTATTACTGGAGCTCCTAATGTTCTTTTATTTGATTACATGAGGAATGTGGCTACGGATGAGGTTGATATTTGTCACACCCCAACCTTAACGGCGGAAACATCGAGATGTGAGTGTTAAGATTGTTCATGCCACACAACGACTATTAAAAGTGTCATTATTATAAAACATCAATGTTCATAACACAAATGTAGAAATAACATAAGTCTTCCAAGAATAATAAAACATAGAAAAGTTGACATAAGAATAATAAGTGTCTTTTGATAATCTAGGTCCAATCCTAGAATGCAATAAGTCTTCAAAATAAGCTAAGCATTACCATTTCCTGAAACATGTTAAAAATAAAGGGGTCAACATAACGTTGGTGAGTTTTCTATAGTTTTCATACATAATTATATATAAAAGATGGCAATTCTTCTTGTAAATTATTGAATAATGTAACTAGGGATGTATGAACAGATATAACAATCAAACATTGACAGATTACAAGATTTCAAGATTACAAGATTAAGCGATTAGCTAAGTGTACTTGGATTAACCAAGCAGGCTTGTCAGGCCCATAGATCTATGACGTCACCAGGCTAGTAATAGTTAATGATTGTACATATAATAGTCATCACATGGTAATTACTAAAGTTCAAATAACCACGACAAACAAGATGAATAGCCCAAGTGTTTACAAGATTCAAACGAGTTTACAAGTGCAAATCATAAGGTTAACATGTTTCACCCCAAATTGTAAAAATAAATAAAAGGGGTATGGAAAAACTCACATGATAACAATGTATGAACAAATAATAAGCCTTGTATATAACGCTGAGGATTCGATTACGTTCAACCTAAACGAAACGTCATATTAAATTAATCATGGTGATTTTGGTGTTATGTCTATATCCTTTTGTCCATGATTTTTCATGTTTATTAAATAGATGTAAGGTATTATTGTTATCATTATTAATTACTTAATTATTTAGGAATAAAAGAGATCAAGGTACGATACATTACAAAAGAGTCCTCGTATTTGCATTAATGACAACTAAACTTTTACAAGAGCTAACGACGATTACAGTCGTTAAATAAAAAAATTATGAGTGGTCACAGTCTCCCCAACTTTAAGGAATTTCTTGCCGAAATTATGGACAAGACTAAATGAAAAGGTAGGGATATTTCTTCTTCATGTGATCCTCGCATT
This sequence comes from Flaveria floridana, assembly GCA_018326465.1. Classification (NCBI taxonomy): domain Eukaryota; kingdom Viridiplantae; phylum Streptophyta; class Magnoliopsida; order Asterales; family Asteraceae; genus Flaveria; species Flaveria floridana. Next base: position 22,561 of record BJCO01602587.1, read on the forward strand.
CCCAAGTGATCTCAGCTCCATTTTTGTTTTCCCAACGGACTTTGACGATCGGTGTGGTAGTTGTTTGGGTCTTCTTCAGGGTTTGGTCCATGATTTCGACAGGCTTCTCAATGAAATGAAATGACTCATCTATTTGGATTTCTTCTAGAGGAACATGCAAATTTTCATCAGCCAGACATTTCCTCAGGTTTGAGACATGGAAGACAGGATGAACTCCGCTAAGTTCAGAAGGTAGTTCCAGTTTGTAAGCCACTTTCCTAATTCTTTTCAGAATCTTGAAAGGTCCTACAAAACGTGGGGCTAAATTATCCTTCTTCACAAAGCGAACAACACCCTTCCATGGAGAGACCTTAAGAAGGACCTTGTCGTCGACTTGAAATTCAACAGTTTGCGTCTTTTATCGGCATAACTCTTTTGACGACTTCTAGCCACCTTAAGGTTATTTCGAATTTTGGAAAGTTTGTCGGTCGTTTCTTGAATAAGTTCAGGACCAGTGATGAAATTCTCACCGATGTCAGTCTAACAAATCTGAGAACGGCATTTACGACCATATAAAGTCTCGAATGGTGCCATCTTGATACTCGAGTGATAATTATTGTTATACAAAATTTACGCTAAAGGGACATGCGTATCCCAGTCACCACCAAAATCAAGGACACAAAGATGCAGTAAATCCTCAAGAGTTTACATTGTTCGCTCGGTTTGACCATCCGTTTGAGGATGGTAAGCCGTGCTTAAATCCAGTTGGGTACCTAAGAGTTCTTGCATCAAAGACCAGAAATACGAAGTGAAACGAGCATCACGATCAGAGATAATGTGCAATGGCACACCATGATGACTCACAATTTCATCGATGTAGATTCGAGCCAGTCTTGAAACCTTGTAAGTGTCTCGTATTAGTATGAAATGTATCGTTTTGGTCAAATGGTCAACAATCACCCATATACTATCATGGCCATGAGAGGTACGTGGTAACTTTTTTATGAAATCCATGGATATGTGTTCCCATTTCCACATAGGGATGTTGGGTTGTTTAAGTAAACCACTAGTCCGTTGATGTTCAGCCTTGACCCTCACACACGTGGGACATTTGGAAACATACAATGCAATATCCTTCTTCATGCCAGGCCACCAATATTGGCCACACAGATCCATGTACATTTTATCAGACCCAGGATGAATAGAATATCAGGTTTGATGAGCTTCGTTCAAGATGAAGTGATGGAGATTATCGCGATTCGGGATCCAAAGTCGATTCAAGAAATACCACATGTCGTTCGGTTTTGTCTCCAGTTGTGACCGAACGTTAAACGCTAAATCTTCATCTTTCCCTTCCTCGGTTAGTGCTGCTTGTTGAGCCTCGCGAATGCATAACTCAAGATCACTATCAATCCTTATGTTTTGAAGCATAATAGTAGCCTCGTTAACATCCACATGAATCTCAGTATCAAATTCCTTTAACGTGTCAAACCATTGCCTTCGATCTCGGATTTCTTGAAGCGAGACAGTCTTGATGTGTACCTTGCGACTCAGCGCGTCGGCAACAATATTCGCCTTTCCAGGGTAATAGCGAATGTCGCAGTCGTAGTCGCTAATCAACTCGATCCAATGTCTTTGTCTCATGTTGAGATCTTTTTGATTGAACACGTGTTGGAGACTCTTATGATCGGTGTAGACTATGCATTACGTCCCATAGAGATAGTGCCGCCAAATCTTCAAAGCAAAAACCATGACACCAAGTTCAAGATCATGGGTTGTGTAGTTCACTTCAGGAACCTTCAATTGCCTCGATGCATATGCTATGACCTTTCCTCATTGCATGAGAACACAACCAAGACATTGACAAGAGGAATCATAGTACACGGTAAAATCGTCATTTCCATCGGGGAGTGTTAGAATAGGAGCGTTACACAACTTGCGTTTTGACATCTCGAAAGCCTCTTCTTGTTTAGGTCCCAATTCAAAAAGTCGATTCTTTTGAGTTAGCACCATAAGTGGTTTAGCAATCTTCAAAAACATTGTAATGAACCTACGGTAATAACCTGCTAAACCCAGAAAAGAACAAACTTCGGTTGGGGTCGTGGGAACACACCAGTTTTTAATGGCTTCTATTTTAGTAGGGTCGACGTGAATTTCTTGGCTATTCACCACATGACCTAAGAATTGGACTTCTTCAAGCTAGAATTCGCACTTAGAGAACTTGGCATACAACCGTTCCTTCTTTAAAAGTTCGAGAACATGTCGTAAATGAAACTCATGGTTGATTTTTGTCTTGGAATAGATAAGAATATCATCGATGAACATGATCACGAATTTGTCCAAGTACAGTTTTCATACTCGATTCATGAGATCCATGAACACAGCAGGTGCATTGGTCAAGCCAGAAGGCATAACCATGAACTCGTAATGTCCATATCGAGTATGAAAAGTGGTCTTTGGAATATCATCATCGTGAACATGTAATTGATGATATCCAGAACGCAGATCAATCTTAGAGAATTGCGTAGCCCCTTGCAGTTGATCGAAGAGATCATCGATTCGAGGAAGAGGATATCGGTTCTTGATAGTGAGCTTGTTGAGTTCCCAGTATTCGATGCACATACAGAAAGAACCATCTTTCTTCTTCACAAACAGCACAGGTGCACCCCATGGTGAAAAGCTAGGTCGAATAAAACCCTTATCGGTCAACTCTTGCAGTTGACTAGCTCGTTCTTGCATTTCAGACAGTGCAAGATGATAAGGTGACTTAGCCACAGGGTTTGCACTAGGGATCAAGTCAATCTTGAAGTCAACTTCTCGTATGGGAGGTAACCCACTAAGATCCTCGGGAATCACCTTGGGAAAATCTCGCACGACAGGAATATCCTTCAGTTCTTTACCCTTGGCTTTCATGTTGACTACGTAAGCCATGAAAGCTATGTAGTTCTTACTTAAGCACTATCGGGCCTTGATACAAGACATAAGTTTGAGTCCTTGAGACGATTTCTCTCCAAAGACTTTCAAAGTATCACCCGGTGGTAAGGGAATTCAAATGCACTTCTTGAAGCATATGATTTCCACGCGTTGCTTGGCTAACCAATCCATGCCAATAATAACATCGAAGCTCCCCAGTTGCATAGGAATAAGGTCGATGAGAAACTCATGCTCGTTAAGACTCAAGGTACAATCGCGTATCACGACGTCGACGACGATCGATTTTCCATCGGCGACTTTGACCGTAAAGGATCTTTCTAGATTAGAACGCGGCTTAAAAAGAATAGGATCGAACTCTAAAGACATGAAACTTTTATCCGCACCCGAATCAAATAGTACAGAAGCATAATGACTATTTACAAGATACATACCTGTTCAGTAATAACCTATTATTGGCATAACGAACGCATGTAGGGATTTTACAAGACAAAGAACGATTAAAAGAAATTAATGACGTACCATTCACCATGTCATTGTTGGCTTGGGCTTGGTTGGCGTTGATTTTAAAGGCTCTTCCACGAGCCGGTGGCACAGTTCCTGCATTACGAGGACATTGTGGATGAAAATGTTGAGGTTCGCCACAGTTGTAGCAGGCTCAATTAGCAAGCAGCGCAGCATTATTCGGAGCACGAAGGTAAGTAGCCACCAGATGCCCATACTTCCCGCACAATGAGCAAACTCGGCAGGGAGTGTTACTAGCGTGATGGTACTTGCAAGTATTGCACATCGGATGCGGCCCAGTGTAAGCCCTCGCCATAGGGGCTTGATTTGCAATGACAGCTTGCCTTTGAGGGACATTTGGTGCTTTCACTGTGTAATTACGAGTCGGTGTGAACTTGCGCTTTTTGGTTTTAAAAGAGGACTCGGCCTTCACCTCCTTTGTAGCCTCGCGAGTCACATTCGTAGCAATTTTGGCACCCTTCACCGATAAAGTGCCAGCCCTAATATGGTTTTTAGTGAGCTGGGCGGTGATATTAATCACCTCTTCCAATGTTGCGGGCTTACTACCCACCACAACATCTTGGATTTGAGGTGGTACCCCCTTAATGAACTTCTCGATGTTGCGGGGCACGGTATCCACCATGTGAGGTAGGAGCATGCTCAACTCATGATGCTGGGTGGAATAAGCTAGATGATTTCCATTGTCTTGCTTGAGGTTCCAGAACTCTTACTCTAGCTTTTGCAATTCACTCCTCGGGCAGAACCTTTGGATCATTATGTCCTTAAATTCTTCCCAAGGCAACGCCACGACAACTTCAGTCCCTCGGTTCTTTTTCTCACTATTCCACCACGTGAGTACCCGTTGTTGAAGGACATTTGTAGCATAGCGGACCTTGAGTTCAGATGGTCACTCGCTGATGATAAACGTATTTTTCATACTTTCAAACCACTCGAGAAGTCCAGTGGCTCCTTCTTCCACTAAAGTTAGTGGGTTTGCATGAGTTGAAATGCTTGAACGTGCAGGTGCAGTTGTTTTTGCCATGATTGTTACTATTTTCCCCATGGCCATTGTTATCTACACCACCATTGTTTCCATGGACGTTGTTGCTATTGTTGGCCATTAGGGTGCGGCTAATTTCAGCAACCATCGTTGGGAGTACGGCAGCCATTTGTCGAGCGATCGTTGCAGCGAGTTTACGATCGGAGGTCGCATGTTTTCCTTGATGGCGAGACATTCTATAAGATAAATAAAAGAGATATTAGTATTCGGAGATGAATCAGTTAAAAGAAAACAGGAATTTTAGATACTTATAAATATACCCAGGGTGGTTCCAATTGGTATCACATAGCCAACAGGAACATGGACACGTCGAGGTGACTTAATCTCAATTTCCTCGAGGAAGATGTGTATGTTGACCATAATTTAGCACTCATCCCAGAAATCCCCAGGTAAGCATAACAGGTCTCGCAATTAGATTTATACGAAATGCTTGCCTTAGCCCGAGGGCCTTTCGCCAGGAAATCCAGAATACAAGTGTTTATGTGTCACACACTTCCCTAAGGTTATTAGAATTAAAGCCTCGATGAGATTTTTCAAGATTTGGACATATCATCTAAGTAAATTTTCCACTTGATATGTAGATTTCCACACGTAGTCGAGAATAAGATTAAGATAGATTAGACGTGTAAGACTTAAAGGCATAAGGGAGGATTAGGAATTTGGGGATTATAAGGTTCAAGGCACAATCCTAAGGCGCTATTTATAAATATAAAGAAATAGCACATAAAGGATTTAGCATGTAACAAGGAACAACATAAGATAGACATATAAGCAAGCTTACAAGATCATAACGATTTTTCATGAAACGGTCCCTAGGTTAACCATAGTCTAGGCCACCATTTCAATAACCAACATCCCTATAGTTATGGGCTCTGATACCAATCTGTCACACCCCAACCTTAACGGCGGAAACATCGAGATGTGAGGATTAAGATTGTTCATGCCACACAACGACTATTGAAAGTGTCATTATTATAAAACATCAATGTTCATAACACAAATGTAGAAATAACATAAGTCTTCCAAGGATAATAAAACATAGAAAAGTTGACATAAGAATAATAAGTGTCTTTTGATTATTAATCTAGGTCCAATCCTAGAATGCAATAAGTCTTCAAAACAAGCTAAGCATTACCATTTCCTGAAACATGTTAAAAATAAAGGGGTCAACATAACGTTGGTGAGTTTTCTATGGTTTTCATACATAATTATATATAAAAGATGGCAATTCTTGTTGTAAATTAGAGAATAAAGATACTAGGGATGTATAAACAGATGTAACAATCAAACCTTGATAGATTACAAGATTTCAAGATTACAAGATTAAACGATTAGCTATGTGTACTTGGATTAACAAAGCAGGCTTGTCAGGCCCATAGATCTATGACGTCACTAGGCTAGTAATAGTTAATGATTGTACATATAATAGTCATCATATGGTAATTACTAAAGTGCAAATAACCACGACAAACAAGATGAATAACCCAAGTGTTTACAAGATTCAAACGAGTTTACAAGTACAATGATCATAAGGTTAACATGTTTCACCCCAAAGTGTAAAAATAAATAAAAGGGGCACGGAAAAACTCACATGATAACAAAGTATGAACAAATAATAAGCCTTGTATATAACACCGAGGATTCGATTACGTTCAACCTAAACGAAACGTCGTATTAAATTAATCATGGTGATTTTGTTGTTATGTCTACATCCATTTGTCCATGATTTTTTATGTTTATTAAATAGATGTAAGTTATTATTATTATCATTATTAATTACTTTATTATTTAGGAATAAAAGAGATCAAGGTATGATACATTACAAAAGAGTCCTCGTATTTGCATTAATGACAACTAAACTTTTACAAGAGATAACGACGATTACAATCGTTAAATAAAAAAATTATGAGAGGTCACAATATTCACCAACAACATTTCCATTTGACTAAAAAGGATCCAATAGATCCAAATGATTTGATTGAGGATGTTGTTGATGAGATCATTGAATGAAAGTGATGAAGATGATGATGAAAGTGCTGATGATAATGAAGCTACTGAAAGCTCATCAGATGATAGTGATGATGATGGTAATGATGGTGGAGATGAGGCAAATCAAGCTAATAGCAGTGAAGCTACTGTGTCTGATCATACTGCTGAGGCATATGAGATTGGTGAAGAAACTCATGATGAACCAATGACAAAAGCTCAAGGTGCTGAAGAAGATGAGGCTAATGTGCAAAATGAAACATTTGATTTTGAGTTCATGGAAGCTATGCTGTCTGAGCCTGTGTTTCAAGGCACATCTCCTATTGAATCTGAAGACATTCTAGTCATTACAGCATAAAATGTGTCTGTACAGACTGATGATATCATAGATGTTGATGAGACTAAAAAGTTGAAAGAAATCACCATGTCTCAGGAAAAAGAGATAGTTGAGTTGAAAGAAGAAAAATTGAAGCTAAAAGTTGTTATTAAAATGAAGGATGATGAGATGGTGAGTGTGGTGAATGATAAATCTGAGATCATGAAGACTTTTGATGTTATGATCAGAGATTTTGATATAATGGAAGAAAAGGTTAAAAAGTTGACTGAAGAAAATGAAGTGATGAAAGAAGAGTTGGCAAAGTTGAAAGAAACTCAAAAGGATGATTCACCTGATATTGAAATTGTATCTGAAATGAATCCAATTAACCTTGAAGAAACTCCTGCAGTAGACAAGGGTAAAAGGAAGCTAGATGAAATAGATGAATCAGCTTTACCTGAGTCTTCATCCAAAATTCAAAAGCTATCTGAAGTTCAGGAGGAAGGTGAGAAATATGTGAAAGAAACTATTCAAGCACTTGATGATCTTGAAGAAGAATTCAATGATGACTGGTATGATGAGGTGTTGGAAGATGAAGATATTGATGAAGCAAATCTTGAAAAAGACTTCACTCCAGTGGAAACAGCTCCAGATGAAGTACCAATTGATTTTGAGGATAGATACAATTTCTTGGTAAAAATGAAGTATAACTGAGTGTTCCTGGATGGACTGACAGTGACGTAGATAAACGAAGAGTATGAAAAATATATAACTTCAGAGTCAGTAGCTCCAGTGGATCCAAATGAAATTATGGTAGAGCATGGTGAATGGAATCCATTACAAGAGAGCATAAATGTTGAAGAAATGCCAAGCTCTGAGCTTCACCATCCGGATCCTGATGAGATGAGCATTGTTGCTTTGAGATCATGGATTCAAGCCAGAAACTATCCATGGAAAAGACTGAAAAGACTCCAAGGTTAATCTTTGAGGAACCTTGTTAGAAGCATTCAAGCTACTGAGAAGCAATCTAACAAGATGATCATATTGGACACAGATAATCCTCAATACCTTGAGATAACCTAGAGAACAGGAGTGTTAAAGCCACAAGAAATCTGATCAATGGCTCAGAAGACAAACATGTATGAGTGAAGGAAGAGCTTATGAGGATGTTCCCTGAGACAAAGAAACAAGCTTATAAAGTTTCTCTTGATCAGAAGCAACTATTCAACAAAGCCTAATCAAAAGGAGACTTGGTAAGGAACGTATTGCAAAAAGGACAATCTATATTTGAACTGCTGAATGCTATAATTGCTCTGGATTATACCAACCAAGTTAAGATTATGGCTTGGAAATATGACGAGATCTTTGATGCCTTCTTGATAAAACGAGTAAATGATGTGTGTGATGTATATCACTTTTACTCAAGTATCATAAAGCTCCCAGTTCAAGACTTAAAGGAGTTGAAAAAATTGCCTTTGATCAATCCAACTGGAGCTAAGCATGGAGATATGTTTATGGAGCTATTAAACAGAGGAATAACAAGAGCAACTGCTTTCTTGGAAACAAGATGCTCATAGGAGGATAAGGAGTACTTTGCTATTCTGAAGAAAAATAGAAAGATAAAAGGAAAACAATCAGACGATGAGCACTTCCTGATTGAGTTTCGTGATGATTACTTTGAAAAAGTAACTACTCTGGGATTAAAGGTTATTGATGGAACACCGAAGTCAAAACCTATCATGCGATGGTTTTATAACACTAACACGTTTGAGCTTAAGTTAGTCCGAAATCTCGTAAACTGGGATGAGAATATGATTACATTATTTGGAGTGTTTGAGCTCAAACTTTTACGTCCAAGCTATATCTCTTTCTTATCAGTGCAAATGTTTGAACAAGTACCTAAAATCGCAAAAAAATGATAAGAAATATTTCTTGTCAATCATTAAAGTGATGAACGCTGCTATGGAGAGGATTTCACTGAGGAAAGCACTGGTTTATGCAAACATCGTAAAGAAAGACATTAAAGATATTGAGTTCATGAGAATATCAAATAAGGGAGTGTTAGAAGTATACTCAAAAGGTAATTCAAAACCTATTGAGTTGTAGGATAACATTGACATTACAGGATTATCTAAAGATACACATGAAGTGATGAGTAAAATGGTGATAAAGACAAACAAGGCAAAGCCTGAACAAGGTGTATTAGCTAGCAAGTTCAAATATGCTATTGCTAAAGCCTTAAGAGAACAAGAGATCTACAAGGAGAAGCCAATGTTTAAAGTCAAAGAACCAGAGGATTATTTTGAAGCTTGAAGATGGATGTAAAGGAAGAAAGTGGATTGCAGATAAAGAGAAGATAGAAGACTGTAGCAGAGAAGATCGAAGAAGATAGAAGATTGAAGCTGAGAAGATCAAGAGAATGAAGATTGAAGATCACTGAAGACTGAAGACCATGTAAATCTTAGGGGGAGTATTGTTAGCACCTCTTAAAGATTTAACATGTTGTCTTTATTTTGTCTTTGTATTTTACTTTTGCAATAGTTTAGGGACTTATTATGTAATATATGTTCCTTTAGTTTCTTTGTTTAGTATAAATAAGATTATGTGTATTGTGTAGAGATAGACGTTTGAACTTTTCTCTCAATTATACATTGTAATCCTTGCAACTAATCACAGAAACTGCTGTGAATCTTTACAATTGTTGATTACTTTGTTCATTTAATTGTTAATTGCTTAATCATAACATAGAATCAGTCTATTTTAATCTATCAAATTGATTTGAGACTCGGTGCTCAACCCGTTGCTAAGGCACCGTATAGATTAGCTCCGACCGAGATGAAGGAACTAATGGTTCAAGTGCAGGAGTTGATGGATAAAGGGTTCATCCAACCGAGCATCTCTCCTTGGGGTGCTCCGGTCTTGTTTGTTAAGAAGGATGGTAGTATGAGGATGTGTATAGACTACCAAGAGTTAAACAAGTTAATGGTGAAGAACCAATACCCCCTACCGAGAATAGATTACTTGTTTGACCAGCTCCAAGGTGACAGTTGGTTCTCAAGGATAGATCTCCGATCTGGGTACCATCAATTGAAGGTGAAGGAGCAAGATATTCTTAAGACAACTTTTCGCATGCGTTATGGACACTATGAGTTTCTCTTATTTCTTTCGGTCTAACTAACACACCATCTGCCTTTATGGATTTAATGAACCGAGGGTGTCGGCCAATGTTAGATAAATTAGTGATTACGTTTATTGATAATATCTTGATTTATTTGAAAAACGAGGAAGAACATGCTGGCCACATACGTGAAGTAATGGAGACACTTAGAAGAGAGAAGTTGTACGCTAAGTTCTCTAAGTGTGCTTTTTGGTTGCGCAAAGTTAAATTTTTGGGTCACGTGATAAATGCTGAAGGAATTATGATGGACTCTGCAAAGGTGGATGCAATTATGCAATGGAAATCTCCAAAGGCGCCATCCGAGATCCGTAGTTTCTTGGGTTTGGCGGGTTATTACTAGAGATTCATCCAAGAATTCTCCAAGATAGCTTCTCCATTGACTAAGTTGACCCGTAAAGATGTGAAGTTCATATGGGGTCAAGCGCAAGAGAATGCTTTCGAGGAGTTGAAGATGAGATTGACTCAAGATCCTGTCTTGACATTACCTGAAGGGAGTGAAGACTTAGTTGTCTATTCAGATGCTTCCTATTCGGGACTAGGTTGCGTGCTAATGCAACGAGGAAGGATAATAGCCTATGCGTCCTGATAGCTGAAAACCCACGAAGTCAATTATCCTACCCATGATTTGGAGCTAGCGGCTTTGGTCTTCGCGTTGAAGATTTGGAGGCACTACTTATATGGGATGAAGTGCACCTTCACGGACCACAAGGACTTAAAGTAGTTCTTTGATCAAAAGGATCTCAATATGAGGCAGAGGAGGTGGTTAGAGTTGATCAAGGATTATGACTGTGAGATCCATTATCATCCGGGTAAGGCCAATGTTATGGCCGATGCCCTTAGCCGAAAGAAGAGATCTGAGCTGATTCGGATGAAGGCCTATCAGTTGGTTATGACCACTGATGTGATGAAACAGGTCAAGGATTTTCAGGACGAATCGCTTAAAGAGGATCAGATTAATTCCAAACGAATGAAGGGTCTCGTCGTAGAATTGGGTGAGAACACTCTCGGTGTTAGAACTCGAAATGGACAGATGTGGATCCCTCGTTATGGAGATGTACGGGGCGAATTATGGATGAAGCTCACAAGACTTGGTACTCAATCCATCCCAGTGCCACAAAGATGTATCAAGACATGAAGAAAGATTATTGGTGGATGCGAATGAAGCGTGATGTAGTGGAGTATATGAGTAAGTGCCTTAATTGTTTGCAAGTGAAGGCAGAGCACCAAAAGCCATACGGGAAGATCAAACCACTGGATATACCCGAGTGGAAGTGGGAGCACATCACCATGGACTTCATAACAAAGCTACCTCGTACGGCGAGGGGGTACGATACCATTTGGGTGATAGTTCATCGTCTGACAAAGAGTGTGCACTTCCTACCAATCCACGAGACTTATTCATCCGAGAGACTAGCGCATATGTTCATTAAGGAGATTGTAGCTCGTCATGGTGTGGTATTTTCTATCGTGTCAGACCATGACACCCGGTTCCCATCAAAGTTTTTGAAAAGATTCCATTATATGATGGGGACGAGGCTACACATTAGCACGACTTGTCATCCTCAGACTGATGGACAGTCTGAGAGGACGATTAAGATTCTCGAGGATATGTTTCGAGCATGCATAATTGACTTTGGAGGAAGTTAGGATGATCACTTACTGTTAGCAGAATTCTCATACACCAACAGTTATCATGCCAGCATTGGCATACCACCATACGAGATGCTATACGGTTAAAGGTGTAGGATGCCCGTATGTTAGGGAGACATTAGGCAAAATGAGTTAGGAAGTATTAAGGTGATCAAGGCTACTACTAAAAATTTAGAAAAGATCAAAGCCTTTATGAAGGTGGCAAAAGATAGACAGAAGTCGTATGCCGACAAAAGGACTAGACCGATCGAGTTCAACGTGGGTGATAGAGTTATGTTGATGGTCTCAACTTGAAATGGGATTATTCAATTCAGAAAACGGGGTAAGCTAAGCCCTAGATTCATAAGGCCTTTCCGAATCATCGCACTAGTAGGAGAGGTGGCTTATCGATTAGAACTGCCTGATGAGTTAAGTGGAATTCATATGACACTCCACGTATCTCATATGAAAAAGTGCTTAGCTGATGAGGATATGATTGTACCACTGGAGGATATTGAAGTGGATGAACGGGTCAATTATGTAGAGAAGCCAGTGACGATCATTGATCGGAAGGAGAAAAGATTAAGAAATAAAGTGGTTCCACTTGTGCGTGTGCAGTGGAAGCACCAAAAAGGTTCAGAGTCTACATGGGAGACTTAGGAAGAAATGAGACAGCATTACCCACAGTTATTCAAAGACTAACAGGTTTCGGGGACGAAACCTCTTTAAGGGGGGTAGACTTGTAACACCCGGAAATTTTGTTAAAAATAAAAGAAAGGAAAAACAACAAGAAAAGAAAGTGGAAAGTATCTTGAAAGAAAATAAAATGAACTCAAGGGGAAGTGATAAAAGTATACAAGATGCAAAACTTGTTATTATTATGTTTAAAAGGTGGCATGGCCGCCCACAACCTTTTCACCAACTACAGTTGATGATTTTAGAGAGAGAGAGAGCAAGGTTCCATTGGTTTTCTAGAGAGAAGAGGAAGAGGAATTTGCTAAAGGTAAGATTTTCTTGTAAATGTTCGGGTTCAGCTGAGTTTTTAGCTTCGGAACCGAGTTTTATACGTTCTTATGTGTTTATGTGTGTCCGGGTGTTGAATTTGAGGAAGTTGTGCTTGGAAGCAGTCATAGGTGAGTTCTAGACCCTGATTTTATATGTTTTAAAACTCTTTTGGTGCTAAAAATGCATGTAATAATGTTTTACAAAGTATTATGTATGTAACAGTATGTATTTGTGTATGTATTCAAATGTTTTACGGTTGTAGGTGTGTTATAAATGCGTAGAATGCAAAATCTAAGTTAAGAACATGTTAGAAAACAGTTTGGGACTGAAAATGGTTTAGAAACATGTATAAGTATGGTCCATGCGCCTAAACAGTGGCCTATGCGCCTGAAATTTGGCTTAGAAAACATAAGTGTACCTCATGCGCCCAAATAGTTCCCATGTGCCTAGAATATTTGCTAAAATATGCTAAGTACCAGCTCATGCACCTAAACAGTACCCCATGAGCCCAAAATTTATGCCTAGATGCCTAAGTGTAGGTCGTACGCCCAAATAGTGCCCATGCGCCCGAAGTGGCTCATGCACCTAAGTGTCGATGCGCCTAAGTAGGGCTCATGCGCCCACATAGTGCAAATGCGCCTAAACAGGGCTCATGCGCCTGCATGGTGCTAATGTACCCAGACTGTTTTACTTAGAGCTCATGCGCCTGAAATGTCCCATATGCCCATTTTGAACTTAGAACTTTCTAAGGGGTTTTAAGGGGTATATGACTGAAATAGGCTTTGATGAGATGTGATGGTCTATGTTCAAAGTATGCATGATGATATGATGAGGGTTATGATATGATGAACGTTATGATATGTATATGTGTATGATGTGTTATCTTTTAACGGTTTTCAAAACGTATATATATATATATATTATGTTATGATATACGTTATGTATTATGTTATCACTTTACGTAGTATGATGTATGTGTGAATGAACGTAAAGTATAACGTAATGAAGTGAAAGATAACAAAGATTAAAAGTGGAACATAATGAACGAATGAATTGCTTGTAGGAAAATTGAATGGAGGTGCACGACCATGTTGTCGTTAGCTCAACTGTGTGCGATTTAGCTAACCCGAAGGATGCACACAGGATCAATCACTGAGATTGACATGACCTTTGTAGCATACCCTAGCTGATTGGGATAGCTTTGTGCACAATGTTCGGGGTCTATTTATAGACCTCAGGCCCAGCATCAACTTCGTGCATAATGTTGGGGGTATTGCACATTGGTCTGGATGAAAGTGAAAGATAATGTAAAGTACGAAAAGAACGAAGATTGACGGGACCCTTTTGGCATGCCCTAGGTATGGGGTCACACTTCGTGCACAATGTTAGGGGTTTATTTAAAAAATTCGGCCTAGTATCTGCTTCGTGCACAATGTTCGGGGTATTTCACATTGGTCTGGATGAAAGTGTAAGATAATGATAAGTACGAAATGAACGAATACGTACGATGATGAAGGATAATAAAAGTACGAAACGAATGAATACGTACGATGAGGAAAGATAATAATGAAAGTATGAATAAATAAGCTGAACAATGAATATTATCTGGATGAACGTATGATGTGTGATCGCATATAAAAGTAATGTATTTTATTCAAGAAGTATACTTTCGTGTATAAAACACATAAGGTGTTTTTAATACTTCTAAAACTGGAACACACTCAGCAACGCTGACGTTTATGCATTTTTAGTTGGCAGGGAAATTTTGCTGAGAATGGCACGCTAAGGAAGTTACTCGGCAGGGCAAGACTGGCATCCATTGACGCTTAAAGATATTGTTGTTTTGTAATGCAATTAAACGATGCTTTTGTAACTTAAATAATGGTGTATTGCTTAACAACAGTAATTATCAATGAAATGAATGGTTTTTATTAATGTAATTTCCGCTGTTTAATCTTATAAAATGTGTATTGTTTTATATAATAATGCGATGATTGTCCAACTTGTGAGGTCTCCGGGAACGGAGCCTATATTTATACTACAAAAGAGTTCACGCGCGAGTCCTATGTTCTCGCACGACAAGTGTTGTCACGCGAGAGCCTAGTTGTCACGCGGTAACTTGGCTTCTGAACTTCAACTTCATCTTGATTTGATTTCCCGAGCCTCTAGGTTCAACCCCAACAATCTCCCCCTAGGCTCGGTAAATCAATGTTGTCTAGAAGTCCATGTCATCCCCTTGATAGCTGCCTCCATAAGCATACATCTGTTTGTTCAAGGCCTTCGTTATCAACCAACCATACTATGCTACCAAAAAATGAACTGATTCATCAGCTGTGATTGGACAAGCTTGCAACCTCATCAAATCGTCCCTTCCAAACTTAAGCAGATCCATAGGGTCAATAATATGGTATCTTTATCCACACATCGTATCATAGCATGCCCAGTATCCTTTTCACAACTACATGACATAAGCTTGGACAAGCTGTTAACTGGAACGGGAGCATGTATAGGTATCTTCCTCATATACCTAGGATGCTTGTAAACCCGGGTCTATACGGTTCTCATCTTTAGTGACTTTTGATTTGGCAGTAATAAAGTCCTTGAAGTTGGATTTGTTGTGTCGATATATCAGGTTCCGAATCCAATTACCTTTCCCGTAATTGATAGGATTCACAAAAGGAATGTTGATACATTATGTTTCTGGTTTATGTACTTAAATGTAAAAGTCTTTCATTTCTTACAGATATGTAATGCAACTGCTTAATGAAATATGATTTGCGTTTTGATGCTTATTTGTCTTTGATTATATCATATTCTTATTGTATTCAGTATTATTCATATGTATAAACATTATATACTGGTTTGAGGTTGTTGTACATAGTTTTGAGTCAATAATGATTCACAAATATGTTCAACTTAGTCGTGTGGTTATTCGTGCTGATGGACCATACTTATGGACCATACGCACGAATGAACCATACTTATGGATCAGTCGCACGACTGAACCAGGTGACTGGATCAGTCGTATAACTGAGACATAAGATTGACTCAGTCGCACGACTGAACCTTCAGTCATGCGTATGAGTCAAACGCATGAGCCAGTCGCACGATTGAACTATGCTAATGGCTCAGTCGTACGAATGGATTCTGAAAACCTATAAATACCACATAATTCGTGGAAAAACGTAACACTTAGAATACTATCATACCCAAGCCGTTAAGAGCGTCCCAGTTTGTCCATCCAACATCATAGTTTGTTCCTGATCGATTCCAACTCTTTCTTAACGTTTGTTTAATCGTTAGATGGATCAGGTTGACGTTCTCACTAATTGGATCGCCAATAAAATAGAATTCCGCGCTATTTGATCTGGTCTCACGCAGAATCAGTTAGTACTCCGTACGAAAACGGTCCTAACAAGTGGTATTAGAGCTTTGGCTCGTGATTTTGAGTGGATTAGATTAGGTTTGGTATTAAAATTAACATT
Organism: Flaveria floridana; assembly: GCA_018326465.1. NCBI lineage: Eukaryota > Viridiplantae > Streptophyta > Magnoliopsida > Asterales > Asteraceae > Flaveria > Flaveria floridana. The sequence continues at coordinate 38,634 of BJCO01602587.1, forward strand.
TTTAATCAAAAGATTCACCTATTTGATTCAAAACATGTTTTTGACGAGTGCATGAGTTAAAGTTTCGACTTTTTGTCATACGGCAAATTAGGGTTCCTGAAAAATTCGTATTTTATGTCAAAGTGTTCAAAATTTGATTTTTTTCAAACACAGCAGCCTCAGTCGCACGATGGATAAATCATACGACTGAATCCCATTCGCATATTCCAATCGTACGACTGGAATCAGTCGCATCGTTCATTCGCATGGTTAAGCTATTCCAGTCGGTTGACCTCAATCGTACTCTTTATTCGCATGACTGAATCCAATTGCATGATTGAATTCATTCGCATCCTTCAATCGTACGATTGACCTAGTCACCTTGCTCAATCGCACGATTGAATCTGTCTTGTCTTAAGGTTATCAAGTTTCAAGCCATGGAAGACAAGTTTGCTACGTTCACTGCCGGCAAAGACTCGCGCATGCAGAATCTTCTTCTTCTGGAAATGAGATAGGAAATCATAACAAATCACCAAAGTTGTTGACGTTAGATGAATACCCATAGTGGAAGCAGCGGTTTGAGATATACTTGAATGGACTATACCCTAATCTATGGACGGCCATTGAGACTGGTTATAATGTACCAGTCAGTGCTAATGGGGTGAAGTTGACTCTGGGGGTATGAAAGAAGCTCATAAGGTTCTGCATAATGCTGAAAAGAAAGCTTATGCACTGTTGACTCAGTCGATACCTAAGGATATATTCCATCAATTCTCTGAGAACAAGCAGTCGAAGAAGTTATGGGAAGCGTTAGAAAAGAGATACTATGGTAATGCAACCTGAAGGCGCTAAAGGCTAAAGCTCTTAAAAAGGAATTTGATAATTTCTCTCCAATAGGGAATGAGAGCTTTGTTGACATCATTGATAGATTTTATTATTTGATGAGTGAGTTGCATACTCATGGCGTGACTACATCTATGGAAGATAAAGTTTGAAGCTTTGCTGATGGTCTGCCAGACAAATGGGATCCATTTGTGTCAAATCTGAGATAGAATGACACTCTTGTTACTTTAGACAGAAATGATTTCATCTTGACATTAAGGGAGGAAGAACTACGACTGAAATACAAGTCTAAGAAAGGATCCTACGCTCAGAATCCTTCACTGTACAATTCTGTTCCTACTCCAGCTTCATCAGGCGCACCTCTACAAATTGCGTTTGTGTCTAATTCATCTCCTCCTTCCCAAAGTAGTTCCTTGGGAAGCAAATCGTCAGGATCATCTGGAACCCAATACATTGTCCCTGATTCCAACTGAACTAAGTTGAAGACCGAGAATCCCGGAAATGTTACTGTAGAAGTTGCCAAAGAGCACATGGATCTTCTAGCAGTAGTTGTTCAGTCTTATTATGGGTTAGTCTCCGGTAAGATTGGAAATTGTCATCTCGCTGACGAGGACTACGAGCAGGTGGATGAGACTGAGTCGGAGTGTATGGGTATAATGTGGGCTTTGGCTAGTGCAGTTAGGAGAGCCAAAAAGTTTGTTAAGAAGACACGAAAGATTTTGGTTACCACCAAAGACACTACGTTTGGGTTTGATAAAACCAAGGTCACATGCTTCAACTTGGAGAAAAGGGGCACTTCAAATGTGAATGCGTAAAGCCGAAGAAGACTGGAAATTGCAACCCTTTTCCATCGATCAACCGTCAAGACAAAGAGAAGATTGGGGCATCATCAAGTAAAGAGTCAAAAGCTTTGGTCGCTCAGGGCGATGAAGGACAAGACTGGTCCTTCCGATTTGTATCTGAGGGAGAATCAAATGTAGCATCAGTTGATGATTTAGATGATGGATCTGCGAGTGAGGGAGAAATCATAGCTGAGCATGCACGTTCAGATAGTGAAGAAGCTATGGATTTTGTAGATCATCTTGTTGAAGAAGAATTGAGTGCTGCAAACTCAGAATCTCCAGTTATCGAAGAGTCTGAATCTGCACTTATGGCTGACTCGTCTAGTTCTACATAGGTATACTCTAAAGACGAATTGTTTGCTAAACATGCTTATGGTGAATGTGATAAATATTGAGAAAGCATTGACTTAAAATTTGCTAGTTAATTAGAACACAATGATAATCTGGTAGATGATCTAAAACTCTGCACTGAGGCAAACTGTGTTTTAAAACAAAATGAGTGCAGTTTTAAAGAAAAGATAGAACTGCTAGGGAAACAACTAAGGGAAACCGAGGTTGTTGCCCTAAATCAATCAAATGGCATTAAATTCTATTTAATTACTTTGGAGGAAACTAAAAAGGAAAAAGCAGTGTTGCAAGTCGAAGTTGAATCTTTAAATCAAAAACTGCATAGTTTAGCAAGTTCCTCTCACATAGTTCAAAACTTAGTGAAAGAACGTAACGGTGGGGAAGGTCTGGGATATAAAGTAGTACCGCCACCACATGCAATCCTTTTAAATACTAAATGTAGACCAATAAATAATAACCCGGTTAAGGATCATGTGGTGACTACTCCTCTACTCCGTGATCCAGAGTCCACAGGTTAACCTGTACAGTCTGTCACTAAACAGAAGGCTACTACTTCGGGATTGAAAGATAAGCTACTTATAGAGGATTTGTGCGATAAAGTTGAAAAGGATAATGTTGGGTCGGGTTCACAAACATATACTTCAGAACCTAAAAATTCTAAACCAACAAACCCTAAAGGTCTTAATAATCAAAATCCTGATAAAAAGAAAGAAAAAGGTGTTCAAAATGTCAAAACAATTAAGTTTGTTAAAGAAAGTGAAGCATCTAAGAAGGACGAGAAACAGACCTGCTCTCGATAATACTCAACCCCTCACGGATGTTCTCCCCAACCTGTCTAAGGGAGATTCTACTACAGTTATGGAAAACGAGGACATATTTCTTCAAATTGTCCTTATTATCAGACACCTAAAAGAAAAATTGAACTTTTTGATGAAAAATAAAGATTTTTCAAAGATAGATCTAATACTCCTCCAAGATATCAAAGGCAAAACAGACAAGCTCATAGTGAAGTTGTGTTACCTAATGTTAAACCTAGGACTATTAGGGAACCAAAAGTTCAAACCATAAGCCAGTCGTCTGTTTACCACAAACAGTCCTTGCACAAAACTGGTTTATGGAAAGAAAAATCAAGTAGTGTGGCTGATAGTGAGGACAAGAAAAAGAAAGATGTGTCATCGTCCTCCGAAGGTCATTGGGTTCAGTTCATGATATGTGATATCTCTGGGAAACCCAAGCCAGTAAAGGCTTGGGTCCCCAACCTGAACTAATCATTTCCATTCCTTGTGCATGTTGTCCGCTACAATGCTATCACTAATACCTGGATTATTGATAGTGGGGCTTCCAGGCACATGACCGGGAATTCGTCCCTCTTTTTCAACGTCAAGCAAATTAAAGGGGGACATGTATCTTTCGTAGGACACAAAGGAGGATATATCATCGCTCAAGGTGAACTGGAAAACGAGAAGGTGAAGTTCGACAAGGTAAACTACGTTCAGCAGTTGCAAAACAACTTGCTTTCTGTCTCCCAAATTTGTGATAAGGGCTTTAAGGTTGTGTTTGATAATAAGAAGTGTTACATACTTAAGAAGGAGTATGTTATTCAGGAGGAGCAGGTTCTAATATCGTCCTTAAGATATAACGATCTGTATGTCTTGGACCTTTCAAAAGCCTCCACAACTGAGTCTACTGCACAGTGTTTCTTGTCAAAAGCAACTGAGAGGGATTCAGTTTCCTGGCCTAGGAGAATGGAACACATCAATCCCAGGAAGATGAATCATCTGGTTTAGAATGATCTGGTGGACGAAGTTACTGTCAAGAATTTCCAGCTCCCAGATTTCTACGTAGCATGGAAGAAAGGGAAATAGACAAAGAAGTCTCACAAATCAAAGAAAGTTCATTCTATCAAAATTCCTCTTGAGCTTCTACATATGGATCTGTTTGGACCTGTCAACACAAAGAGCATTGCTGGTGATTGGTACTACTTTGTGGAGATAGATGATTACTCAAGATTCTCTTGGGTGATGTTTCTGAAAGCGAAGTCAGAGACATTTGAATCATTTAAACATCTAGTTACCACATTGGAGTCACTCTACAAGCTGAAAGTAAGGAAAGTACGTTCAGACAACCGGATAGAATTCAAGAATCAGCGGATGGAGGCATTCTGTCGAGAGAAACAAATTGTTCATCAATTCTCTTCTGCCGACACTCCACAGATGAATGGAATTGCTGAACGGAAGAATAGGAGCTTGATAGAAATAGCAAGGACAATGCTAGCTGACTCAAAACTGCCGGTTCAATTCTGGAACGGGGCAATGGCTAATGCGTGCTATACTCTAAATCGAGTTTTAGTGGTCAAACGTCATGGAAAAACTTGTTATGAGTTGCTCCAGCAACGTAAACCCAACTTGGAGTATCTAGAACCATTTGGAGCCCCCTATATGCTGTTAAAGAAAAATCAGACTGGGAAGTTCTACGAGAGGGCAGAAGAAGGTATCTTCCTTGGCTACAGTATACCAGACAAAAGGGTTTATAATAACTTAACTGGTCAGGTAGAAATATGGTGCAATGTTGATGTACAAAGATACACCACCCCTCCTGTGAAAAAAGGACCTTCCTTCTTCTTTGACTATGATGGATTTTTTAAATCCTTTAATCTACCTTCTTCCCATTCTGATGACGAGTTGGCCACTCAAATGTTGTATGATGTTCTGAACACTCCTACTCGAGACTCGACATCCTCGGCTCCATTAGAAGGTACTACTAACCCTTTAGGGAGAGAGCTAGAGATAAGTGATCCCTCCTCTGATGATGAAGAAGCTGAAACTGAAAATATGAACCAGGAGGAATAGGTCCCCACTACTGAAAGTACACCTGCAGCTAATCATGAAGTAACTAGAACTTCTAAACCTAGTCATTCAACAACCACAGAAACTGATCTTGTGATTCAAAACCTGGATCATGAAGTAGCAGTTCCCACAACTCCCGGAACTAGGATTAATGTGAATCATCCCATGGACAACATCATCGGGGATCTTCTCTCGAGAGTTCAGACAAGAAATCAGCTTTACTCGGCTGACTATGTTACGGTCATGGAAAAGAGGTACATACACGATGGGGCATGTTGATGTTTTATGTATCATGTTGAGCCTAAGTATGTAAGCGAGGCCTTAAAGGATGAGGCATGGGTAGGTGCCATGCAAGAAGAACTCCTACAGTTTAAGAAGTTAGGTGTCTGGACACTTATGGACATACCAAAAGGTGCAAAAGTGATTGGCACTAAGTGGGTTCTTCGGTGTAAGAAGTATGACCAAGGGGTCATAATCAGAAACAAGGCTAGGATAGTTGTTCAAGGGTTCAGGCAAGTCGAAGGAGTTGACTACAATGAAGTGTTTGCACCAGTGGCCAGGATGGAAGCAATTAGAATCTTCCTAGCTTATGCATCCTTTATGAAGATCAAAGTATATCAATTGGATGTGAAAAGTGCATTTCTTCATGGTGAGATCCATGAAACAGTTTACGTCAGTCAACCCGAAGGATTCAAGGATCCTTATCATCAGGATAGAGTTTATAAACTAGACAAGGATTTGTACGGGCTCCATCAAGCCCCTAGAGCCTGTTATGAGAAAGTCTCCACTCATCTGCTAAAACATGGCCTTCGCAGAGGTATAGTTGACTGCACGTTGTTCATAAAAGAAAAAATATGGTGATTTACTAATGGTGCATATATACGTGGATAACATAATATTCGGTTCCAAAAACGAAGAATTGTGTAAAGAGTTCAAATCAGTGATGAAAGCTGAGTTTGAAATGAGTGCCATGGGAGAGATGAAGTTCTTTCTTGGTTTACATGTAGATCAGACACCAAATGGAATCTTCCTGCATCAGACTAAATATATTGGAGATATCCTTGGTCAGTTCGACATGGAGAATGCAACAGTTGCCACGAATAATAATGTGACACCAGACGGAAATGGTGATCTGGTAGATACCACTATGTATCGAGGAATGATCGGATCTCTGATGTACCTCACAGCTTCTCGTCCTGATATTATGTACGACACGTGTCTCTGTTCCAGATATCAGGCAAAACCAAAAGTAAATCATCTGATTGGGGTAAAAGCGATCTTTTGTTATCTGAAGGGTACTCTAACGCTTGGGTTGTGGTATCCTCATGATGATGACTTTGAGCTAACAGCGTATAGTGACTCAGATTATGGTGGTTGCAAGATAAATTACATGTCAACATCTACGGGATGTCAGTTCTCGTCAAAAACCTGTAGACCGGTCAAAAATCTCCCAAGGAAAGTTGATTACCATATAAGTGTGGGATCCACAAATGCTTGTTGAAATAATAAACCTATATAATCACCAATGTATGTCAAAAATCTGTGTATGGATTTAGGTGGACAAATATACTGACAATCATCGTGGCAGCATTCCCCGATGGTCAAAATCATTGTGTGCTACATAACAGCTCTAGCATGATTTCCTGCTAGTGCTCCTAACTCTTAGATGAATAAGACTCTATGATGGGTAAATATAACGTTCTCTGTTATCGAAATAAATATAACGGGTCCCAAATGATTATGTTTATGCCTGTACGATTCCAAATAAATCTTTCTAGATAAGATGAATATGTTTGAAGCAGTTCTGCTCAAGGGGAGGAATCGTTGAAGGAATGTTAAAATGTTTTCAACCCACCTCGAATGAAAAATACAAAAAGATGTCTTAATTGAGTTGGTTTAAAGTTTTTCTTGGCTTTAGTTATGTTGTATCGAGTCGATGTCGGACTATGTAACAAGATGAAATCTTTGAATGTCACAAATTGAACCGAACATTATCTGATAAAAGCCTATTTCTGAAATGTTAAAAAGATCATGTCTGGGGTGATCACTAGGTTTTCATGTAAAAGGATCACGTCTGAGATGATCAAATAGTTTTTAATAAAAAGGATCACGTCTGAGGTGATCAAACGGTGTTCATTTAAAAGGATCACGTCTGAGGTGATCAAATGGTTTTCAATTAAAAGGATCATGTCTGAGATGATAAATGGTCATAATGTTATATATCAAATTCAAGTTTTTGAAATGTTGGGACATATGAAGTCAAAATCATAAGTATGAGCCAATCGCATGATTGGATCATAAGTATGGGCCAATCGCACGATTGGACAATAAGTATGAACCAATCGTACGATTGGACCATGAGTATGAGCCAATCACACGATTGGACCATGAGTATGGCTCAATTATACGATTGGATCACAAGTATGAACCAATCATATGACTGGCTGAAGGAGTCTAAGTCAGTCGTATGACTGAACCTCAGTCGCACGAATAAATCATGCGTATGGGTCCATTCACACGACTGAAACACAAATCAGTATAAAACGGGGCTCAGTCGGTCATAACCATACACTTGACTTCAAAACACTCTCAAAACCTTCGATTACCAACCCACCCATTTTCAAATTTTTCTTTGTGACTACCACTGACTTCGTATTACTAACTGATTACTATCCATCTACAGGTACTGTGAGATTGAAATCATGAAAAATGAGGAAGTTAAATCTATCCAAAATGTCCGAAGGACTTAAAACATGAACCGAGACAAAGAACCCTAAAATAGAACACTTAAATGGACCTAAACGTGTATTTAAAAGACAATAAGTGTAATATCGAGTTCATGCGCGTCTAATGAGTCCAATCTTGATGAGTAAATGACTGTTTCGAAAAAGATTCAAAATTTTGGACTCACACCGTGCATATGCGAAAGGACATACTGATGAACTTTAGTCACACGATTAAGCCAGACACACGATTCAATCGCATGATTGAATCAATCGGTGGTTCAGTTGCACGACTGGCTCAACCGCATGTCATGGCATATGACTAAGTTCAGTCAGAGGCTCAATCGTATGACTGAGTTTAGTCATGTGGTTCAATCGTATGATTGAACCAGTTGGATATAATCTGTTCTAACTCAAATGTTCTTTCTTGTGAACGGATCTAACATGTTTGTTACTTGTGTTTCAGTAAAATGGTGACAGATGGACGATGAGCACTAAGCATAATATATGTGCTTATCTTGACTCTACGTCTCAGAACGATTCAGAGTTTCTGGGAGAATGCAGTGGTCGATCGCTCAGTTGAGCCGTACAGGATCCGAAATTCTATCTTTGGTCAAGATATTGATATCGGGGAAGACGACTTTAGGAGAGCCTTGGACTTGGGTGAGGATAGAAACTACCCAACCAAGCTACATCCCCTGACAGTTAGGGGTTGTTTCTTGAGGATCAAGTATGCTGGCGACATCAATGCCAGCGTGCTTAACAAAAGCAACATGTGCCCGCAGTTCAAGTATTTGGCACATGTGATCCTCAAATGCATCACGTCTAGGAGAGGAGGATTTGACGAGATGAGTGGAAATCCACAATGCATTTATTGCACTGGTACTGAACCATCCGTTCAGTTTCTCGAGGATGTTCTTCAGCTATTTAAGGGAGAACATAGAGGCAAAAGGGAAGGAGGGTTTTTGTATGTACCCTAGGTTTCTCCAGATGATTATAGACGAGAAGCTCCCGTCACTGCCCAAGAATAAGGATGACGAGGTAGTACTAGAGGTTATGGATGACACTACCTTGGGGAGGATGAAGGTGTACCGGGGTAAGCAGGTGAAGCCCCCGGTTAGGAGGCTGTTTTGTCATCTGGCCAACGTCGACTATGTCGTGCCAGCCAGAACGAGGTGGCGCCATGACGACAGGGATTCTGATGTTTAGCCTATCATGGGTCAAGATGAATATGATGATGATGATGACCAAGATCATGGCCAAGGTGGTAGAGAGGAGGGATCGAGCCAATCATGAGCCACTTACACGTCTACTATTCCTCCACCACCTGAGTAGAGTGGTGTTTCAGCACCTGATGGATCCGAGCACGCTGCTATCCACCAGGACTTTCTGATAGATGATGATGATGAGTCTGATGATGAACCTCTTACCAGGAGAGTAGGTATCAGGGTTGTAGCTATAGAGAAGGGGAAAGAGGCGGTTGGCGGATGCCAAACTGGTACTGAGGGTGGTGACAATGATGTCACAGATCCAACATACACACCCGACCAGCCGATGAGCCTAGGGGGAGCCCTGATTGCCAAGGGTTCCAGGAGGAAAAGGATGGCGTGACCCTATGGAAAGAAGGGTAAGAGGAAGAGGATTGTGCTAATCAGTTCTTCCACCACCACAGCCACTGCCACCACCACTGTCACTGATACTACCACTACTGCCACTACCTCCTTCACTACCACCACTTCCATCCCAGCCACCTCCACTACCATACCATCCACCACTCATATATCCACATCTACCTCACCCACCATACCCAAAACAGTTCCACCACAATCCATTCCCATTCCTACTCCCATCTATACCACATCCACCACTACACCTACCATGCCCCTGTTAGGACCGTTTTCGTACGGAGTACTAACTGATTCTGCGTGAGACGAGATCAAATAGCATGAAATTCTATTTGATTGGCAATCCAATCAGTGAGAACAACAACGTGATCGATCTAACGATTAAACAAACGTTAAGAACGAGTTGGAATCGATCAAGAACGAACTATGAAGTTGGATGGACGAATTTGGACGCTCTGGATGGCTAGGGTATGATAGTTTTTGTTTTTCCACGAATTATGTGGTATTTATAGGTTTTCAGTATCCATTCGTACGACTGAACCATTGGCATGGTTCAGTCATGCAACTGACTCATGCGTTTGACTCATACGCAAAACTGAAGGTTCAGGTATGTGATTGAGTCAATCTTATGTCTCAGTCATACGACTAATCCAGTCTCCTGATTTAGTCATGCAACTGGTCCATAAGTATGGTTCATTCGTACGTATGGTCCATAAGTATGGTCCATTAGCATAAATAACCACCTAACTAAGTTGAACACATTTCTGAATCATTATTGACTCAGAACTATGTACAACAACCTCAAACCTATATATAATGTTCATAAATATAAGTAATACCAATTAAAATAAGAATATGACATAAACAAAGACCATTAAACATCAAAAGCATATCATATTTCATTAAGCATTCGCATTACATATGTGTAAGAAATGAAAGACAATTACATTGAAGTACATAGACTAGGAACAATGCTTCAACAAACTCCCCCTTCGACCTAGTTTATTCTATTGGTTAGCATTCTTCAAATGTTCTTGGAATTTCTTGTACTTCTCCTCTTTGGTGACTCCTGCATGTATCTTAAAAGCAAAGCAGAGTCGTATCACATATTGGAATTGGAGATCTTGTACAATATCTTGCGTGTCATAGAATAGTGGCCACTTGTACAATGTATAAACATCATCAGCTGACAAGATAGTGAGCCAAATTAGGTCAAATACCCTGATCGTCTCTATCTTACCTTCTCTGTTAAAAACTATGACCGCTTCCCCCGTCCTCCAATCGTAATAGAACCATTTAAAGTGTGGAGTGAAGTCCTGAGGCATCTCCCGTAAAGGGATCTTAGACATCATGCATGGGGGACTCCACTTTAGCACCACCTTAGGCTTCCCAATGATGGGCTCAACTTTAGTCTTATGAATGAACCTCTTAGGTTATTGAGGTCTGAAATTTACCCATCTGGTATGGTATTCTCTCTCCAATGCCATCTCAAACCAGCCCGACATCTTCCTCGGGTTGGCATACAAAAGATCTAAACAGGCCAATCTGTTTAGCTCAAAACCAGGGAGAGTCTTCAGATCATGCCGATATCTAAAGTACTCAATTCACTTCTCCCGTTTCATAACATACACATCCAGAACTTTAGAATAAGCCCAACTAATGATCTTTCCTAACACCTTCTGATGTCTCTTAACTTTGTACAATTTGGTGTAGGCGTTTAGCTTTGTAGGTTTACATTGTGCTTTCATCTCTGTCAAACAAGCAGCCCATTTAGCCTTCTTTAGATCAACATCAGTATCTGTAGCTTGGGCTTTACCTTCATCCTTTTCTTTTTCTTTCTCTTTCTCATTGAGTTTGTCAAAAGTATAACTGCCAAATGTTTCACCCAAGTCGGGGATAACATTACCCTAAGGGTCAGTGTACTCAGGATAGTAGTCTGGTGTGACATCTTCGATATCTATCTCATCCACACCTTGTAGCTCCTCGTCACTCACAACATCGACTTCTGGAGCATCTTTGACAAGCTCATCCGGATTTAGTCTGAACATATCAGCGAGCTACTCGTCTGTCAAGTCGTGGACGATTTCTCTGTCCTTTTGAGTTTAACTCATAGACCATCCCATGATCCCTTGCAAATCAAGAATCATAGCGAGTTGAGTCTTGATTTGCTCAAGGGGAGCAATATCATAATCATTGGTCTGTTGAGTTGTATTTGTTCGATTACACAACCAACAATGCATACATTAATCATTTAACAAGACATTAAACATAAGTTTTCATAAATTACATTAATGTAATAAACAGTTCAAGTACAAAAGTTTTAAATACATAAACATTTTAAGCATCACTTTTCCTTTGACTTGTGACTCTTCAGCTTGAGGAGCTTAGGAAGAGGTTCCTTGATCTTGGTTTCTTTTGGTGCGCCGCTCCCTAGTTGATTGAGTCGAGGCTGATGCAGTTGTATCACCTGCCGGATCATACTCCTCATCATCATCACCCTTCTTCTCTTTTCCACTCCCTCCGGCTTCCTCCTTACCCCAAGCCAGTACATCCTCCCAGTTCCCACCTCCACAAAGCTCTACGATTCCCACGGTTGGGTTAGAGGAACAGTTGGCTAGCCTAAACAGATTAGTGCTTAAGTTGTTGGCAACTGATGATCTGAGGGCCAACCAGCTGAACCAACTGATGTCTGTCAATGCAGCATAGGGCAAGCAGATAGCACAGCTTACTGAGAAGAACAAAGCTCATGAGAGAGCTTTAGTTCGAGCTCACAATGCCCTACAAACTCAAAACGAGCTAGTGCCGACAGCTGCCAAAAGGATTGAGGAGTTGGAGAGAAAGAACAAGAAGATCATGTTAAGGCTGAAGGGAATGAAGGGTGAGCCACTAAAGATAAAGGAGATGGAGATGATGGTGATGATGATGATGATTCAAGTGATGATGAATCAGAAGAAGACAGTGATAAGGAGGAAGCAGGAGGGAGTAGAAAGAGAAAAAGGGATGACGATGATGAGGAGGATGATCCAGAAAGTGATGCAACTGCATCAGCCTCAAATTAATCAGCAAGGGAGAGGCGTACCAAAAGAAATCAAGATCAAGGAGACTCGTCCTCAGCACCTCATGCTGATGATCCACAAGGTCAAGAAACAAGTAAATGATTAAGATGTTTATGTATTTGAAACCTTTTGTACTTGAATTGTGTATTATATCTATGTAATTAATGATAATTTATGTTTAAATGTTTGGATTTATAATTAATGTCTGCATTGTTGATTGTTTAATCGAACAGATAAAAATCAACAGACGGATGATTATGATGTCGCTCCCCTTCAGAAAATCAAGACTCAACTCACTATGATTCTTGATTTGCAAGGGATTGTGAGACGGTCTGTGAGTTACACTCCAGAGGAAGGAGATAATTCACGACCTGATGGATGAGCAGCTTGCCGATATTTTTAGACTAAACCCTGATGAGCTTGTCAAATATGCTCCGGAAGTGGATGTTGTGAGTGATGAGGAGCTCCAAGGAGTGGATGAAATTGAGATAGAGGATGTCACGTCAGATTATTATCCTTAGTACACTGACCCTGATGGCAATGTTATCCCCGACTTGGGTGAAACATTTGGCAGTGATACATTTGACAAGTTAAATGAGAAAGAGAAAGAAAAAGAAAAGGATGAAGGTAAAGCCCAAGCTACAGATGCTGATGTTGATCTAAAGAAGGCTGAATGGGCTGCATGTTTGACAGAAATGAAAGCCCAACGTGAACCTCCAAAGCTCAATGCCTACACCAAATTGTAGAGAGTGAAAAGACATCAGAATATGTCAGGCAAGATTATCAGTTGGGCTAACTTCAAGGATTTAGAAGTGTATGCGGTGAAATGGTAGAAAGGGATTGAGTACTTCAGATATCCACATGATCTGAAGACTCTCCCTAGTTTTGCGTTAAACAGATTGGCTTGTTTAGATCTGTTGTATGCCAACCCGAGGAAGATGTCGGGATGGTTTGAGATAGCGTTGAAGAAAGAATACGACACCAGATGGGTAAACTTCAGACCTCAACAACCTAAGAGGTTCATTCATAAGACTGAAGTTGACCCTATATCTGGAATGCCTAAGGTGGTGTTGAAGTGGAGTCCCCCACGCACAATGACTAAAATTCCTTTATGGGAGATGCCTCATCACTTCACTCCACACTTTAAATGGTGGTATTACGATTGGAGGACGGGGGAAGCGGTCATACTTTTGAATACAGAAGGAAAGATAGAGACGATCAGGGTATTCCACCCGATGTGGCTTACAAACTTGTCCGCTAACGATGTCTACACATTATACAAGTGGCCAATGTTCTATGACACGTAAGATATTGTACAAGCTCTCCAGTTCCACATGTTATACGACTCTGCTTCACGTTTGAGATACACGCGGGGGTCACCAAAGAGGATAAGTACAATAAATTTTGAGAACATGTGAATAAGGTTAGACAATAGGATAAACTAGGTCCAAGGGGGAGTTTGTTGATACATTATGTTCCTAGTTTATGTACTTAAATGTAAAAGTCTTTCATTTCTTACACATATATAATGCAAGTGCTTAATGAAATATGATATGCGTTTTGATGTTTATTTGTCTTTGATTATATCATATTCTTATTGTATCCAGTATTATTCATATGTATCAACATTATATATTGGTTTGAGGTTGTTGTACATAGTTCTGAGTCAATAATAATTTAGAAATGTGTTAAACGTAGTCGTGTGGTTATTAATGCTAATGGACCATACTTATGGATCAGTCGCATGACTGAACCAGCTGACTGGATCAGTCATGTAACTGAGACATAAGATTGACTCAGTCACACGACTGAACCTTCAGTCGTGCGTATGAGTCAAACGCATGAGTCATCACACGACTGAACCATGCTAATGGCTCAGTCATACGAATGGATTCTGAAAACCTATAAATACCACATAATTCGTGGAGAAATCAAACACTTCGAATACTATCATACCCTAGCCGTCCAGAGCGTCCCAGTTCGTCCATCCAACTTTATAGTTCATTCTTGATCGATTCCAATTCTTTCTTAACATTTGTTTAATCATTAGATCGATCAGGTTGTCGTTCTCACTGATTGGATCGCCAATCAAATAGAATTCCCCGCTATTTGACCTGGTCTCACGTAGACTCAGTTAGTACTCCGTACAAAAATGGCCCTAACAGGGAACACGACCCATAGCGTATAAATCAGACGCTCTGAGTGTATGGAAGTCATGTTCATCCTGATAATACTCGATCGTACCTGGTCTTCTCTTTATCACATATAGTTTCTTCTCAGTATTGTACGCCCAGCTAATGATCGGTTTTGAGTTTCCGTACCTTGTGAAAGGTTTGGAATGTCTCAACATATGAATATAGGCTGTAGTGGTGGAGCAGAAATAGTCAGATTTCTGACCTGTTATACAACACTCTGACAAGTTTGGTCTGCTGACTTGTCAGTTGGTGTAGCACTAGTCTCTCCCATAATTTCTCCCTCTTCAATCAAGATGTCGGACAACAAGTCTTTGAGACTGTTCCCAAATATATCAGTATAATCAACCACCATCTCTTCCAAATCCTCAAACGAAGATAAACCTTCTTCTTCATTCTCAGCAATAAGTTTCTACTAGAAAGTATGAAACTCCTTCTCATACGCTTCCTCTGTAGCATGATCCAAGGGTGTGCAGTCTACTGTGTCATCAGGACTTGGTCCGGAGATATTGGCTGACCCTGATGATCCAGCAGTACCAGAGGAGCACCCTTGTCTCCACCTTGGTCATCATCATATCCCTTCTTATTATCTCCATTTCCTCCATCTCCCTTATCACCATCATCATTACCATCCTCATAATCATCATCCTCATCACTGTCCTCATCATCAAAATCAAAATCAATATGATCCAAATCATCATCATCTCTAACTGAATCTGATATGGGCATCATATGCTCCGGCTCAACAAACGCCTTTCAAGTAAAAGGTACAGGCTTATCCTTAGTAGCCTGAATCTAGTCATCTAATATAGGATCTTGATTATCAATGGTAGTTTTTATAGTCCCATTAGTTTGAACATGATATAGAACATGCTCTATAACCATAACAGGCTCCTCAACATGAACTGGAGCTATCACAGGCTCAACAACAGGCTCTATAGCTATAACTATTTCAGCCTCACTGTTAGGACCAACATCTTGTTATCTACTAGACTCTCCAACCTCAGTGGTATGTGGTGTGAAAGATGAATACACACGTGAGGTGAGATCTCTTAAGTTCTATTTCATGATCTATACATAACTGATGAGGAACTGTTGTTGACTTTCCAAAGTTTTAATCCTCTCATCTTTATCAATCATCCCTCTGTATAACTCATTAATAAGCTGGGTCTTCTCTATAACCTCTTTCTCCAACACACTCACCCTCTACTCCAGTGTAACCCTCGTGGGTTATAAAGGTCTGGGCTCAGGGGTAGTGTTGTAATAATCAGTCTCTCCGAACATATCATGATGAGTAGGCTCTCTTGGCGGTGTCCTCAGTATATCAGAAGTGGTGGGTATAGAAGTAGTAGGCACAGAAGTAGAAGTCATAGTAATTGATTATGTGACAACCACTGTAGGTGTATCACACTAACAGTAACAGGAATGTCCTGTACTGGAACATCTTCTGTCGTCACTGTGGTCATCGGGGTCTGACGTTTCCTTAACGTGCCTCGTCCTCCATCCATACCACATGGACTCTCACTGGCTCTCCTAGCCATCCTCTTTCTCCTTCCACGAGATATGAACGGTAATTCATCGGGAACAAAATCAACGTCCCGTTCCTTAGCAGTGCATTTTGTTGTTGTTTCTCACACTCTGGGACGCTCTTGGAGAATATAAGGCACGTTCCCGATTTGGCCACTATCTGTTTCACTACTACCACTAGTATCCATATGTCCACCTCATTCATATTAGTACAATCTTGAGCTGAGCTCGTGGATGGACCAGTAGTCTCAGAAGTTTCAATATGAATAATAGATGTGGATGTACCAGATGTAACATCTCTATGTATATCTGCAGTCTCTGTCTCTGTTTCTTGGGTGGTTGGCTCAGCTTGGAAGTCTTAAGTAAACCTTCCAAGCTTAGCAAAATGTTAACCATCCCAACCATTTCCTCCTGCTCCCATAAGATAAGTGAAAATATCCTTTTTCAGCACCATAACAGAGTGGGTGGATGAATCAGATACTGCTAACTCAGGATGAGAAGCATTGACTATCATATGTATGAATCTGGGATACATCACAACTTATTCCTCGCTGATGCAGTCACATTCTTCTGCATCTCAGAAAAATATCGCCCTAGATATGTTGTATAGTAAGTCATCGATTAAAGAAACCAGCAGTGATGCGAAAGCTGCACTAAGATTGTCCATGCCTACCTTTAGGTTACTGAGGCAGTGAATAAAAACATGAAATAAGTACTTCCAGAACGGTGGAAGATACTTCTTCTCCAGAGAGGGTATCGATGGTTGTAACCCATACGTATCAGACAATCTTTCACCGCATCGTCATCTATCTTGATCGGTGCGTGAGGGTGATCTTCTAACACTAAGACACTGTTAATCACCTCAGCAGTGATAACGACCCTTCTGTCTTTAACTGTTGCAGTAACGCAAAATTCGTTGTCTCCGTCTATCTTATTTGCCGCAGTTTCCCGGAACTGATCAATGATATCAGTGTATATAGACGGCTTTTGAATATTAGTTCATGAACAGTGCTAATACATTCAAACAGTGTTCAGGGGAAAGATGAGAAAAATGCAAGTGTTTTGAAAATCATACGTCTAAACAGTGACCATAAGTCCTTTTTAGGTGTATGAAGAGTTTTCAGAATTTGTACAAGTGTTTAGACGGTTCTCTTGATCCCATGCATCTGAACAGTTTTCAAACGTCTGAAAATTTAAAAAATTTGTACAAGTGTTTAGACGGTTCTCAAGATATCATGCGTCTGAACAGTTGTCAACCGTCTGAGAAATCAGTCAAATTGGTTAAGTGTTAGACGACTTTTCAATCTCATGCGTCTACACAGTACAAGACGGTTTGTGTAAAATGACCAAGTGTTGGACATTTCTATAGAAACATGCGGCTAAACAGTGCTCAACCGGCTGAACAGTTAATCTGGCTGAACAGTTCAGAACCGTCTGAATAGTTCCGAAGCGGCTGAACAGTTGTCATGCATCTAACCCAAAACGTCTAAACAGTGCTCATCCGTCCTAAATTTTACACTTAGTATATAAAGCACACTTCTCATTTTTCATTCATTCATAACTCTCAGCCTCAAAACACTTAAAACTCGGTCGATCCATTTATACCCATTTAATCAAAAATTGTCAATTGTTCTTGAAAAATTCATATTCGAAAGGTTATATCAGTGATTTGCGAATGTAAGTTCAGTGTATAATCATCAAATTTCAAGTCTTAGAATCAAACTAGGTCAGACGGTTCTCGTCTGTTCGGACGGTTTGAACCCTAAAAAGTTGGAAAAATTGAAAATAATGACTTAATCTGAACAAAAAACCTGAAATTGATTACACATTATTGATATACATTGAATTTCAAACAGTTTGTCAATTGAAACTGGTGTTTTCATGAACTTCGATTTCAGGGTGTTCATCTTCATTCAAATGAAGAAGATGAACAATTTAAAAAAAATTGAAAACATATTTTTAAATAAAAAAAATTAATTGATAATTCATAAGAACTCAATTGAAAATTAACTTTGGATCAATGTTAATTGAACTAATATGTTTTGAATCTATAATACAACAAAGTGTAAATAACATCAGTTTGATAGAATTGCTATAATTCTATACAGTGATTAATTATGCTTGTTGATATATAAAATCTAAGTGTTTTCAAAACATAATAGTTCATGTACATAAATTCAAAGTTTAACAATAATCAAATCACTCAAATTCATCATCTTAACTAACTTGTTTTACTATTTGTGCAGATGGCAGAATTGAAGTTTGAGCCCAAACATAATGCGGTTGCATTCTTAAATGAGGAATGTAGAGAAGCTAATGGTTATGAAGAGATAATCAGATTTTTGCTAAGGACCAAATATGCCTATTCAATGTGTGCTAGGCCAATGATTCATGCTAGATTAATTAAAAGGTTTTGGAGAACAGCCGAGGTTGAAGTAGATGAGACTGGTCATAAAGTGGTGAGGGCTTTTATTACAAATGACAGAATGCTTGAAGTCTTAGAACAAGCAATTCGTACAGCTCTTAGACTTGGAGAAAATGATGCTGAAGACTTAGCTGAATATACATTCAATGAATGTAGGGAAGTATTTTTACAAATGGGTCATCCAGATAACTTCCCAAAGAAGCAATTTTACAGAGCTAGAGTGTATAACCACTGGAAACTTCTGTGCTACATTTTTCAGCAGTGTATGTCCAAAAAGAGTGCAGGATGGGATTCCTTTCCTATTGATATTGCATCTCCAATTATTGCATTAGCTATAAACAGGAGATTTAACATGGCAAAATGGATAATGAATGGATTCATTTATAATCTAGAAGGGGAAGGAGACATAAATATCTGATGTATCCTAGATTCCTTCAGCTGTTGATTCATGAAGAGAATCCTGACTTCTATGTTGATGGTGTAGAAGAGGATAAGTTGCATTTAGAGCACATGTCTAAGGTTGTGTATAAAAGACTTGCTGTCATTATAGGTGCTCCAAATATTCCTTTGTTTGACTACGTTAGGAATGTTGCTATGGACAATGTAGACATCAATCAACAACATTTTCACCTGACAGAAGATGAGCCCATAGATCTAAGAGATCTAATTGAAGATATTGTAGAAGAGATGATTCATGAGTTTGATGAAGAAGATGATGATGAGGATGATGATGCAACTGATAGCTCATCTGAAGGAGATAATGATAGTGATGCTGATGATGGTGCTGATGGTGCTGATGAAGCACATCATACAATTAGTAGTGAGAGAACTGTATCTGAGCATGTTTCTGAGCATGTTTCTGAGACCCATGACTTGGGTGAAGGAACTTCTGCTGGTGCAATGCATGAGGATACTCAAACTGGAGCTCAAGATGAAGAGTTAGATGTATATGAGCATGCTGAAACCACAGTGCATTTTGAAGATTCACAAAATCAAACTTTTGACTTTGATTTTATGGAAGCAATGCTTTCAAAGCCTGTGTTTCAAGGTACTGCTCAAGAAGTGACTGAAACTATACCAGTTATTACAGCACATAATGTGTCTGTACAAACTGAAGAAATCTTGGATGTAGATGAAATTGAAAAGCTAAAAGATGATAATAGTGCTCAAGAGAAAATAATTAAGGATTTGAAAGATGAAAATGAAAAGCTAAAAGAGAAGAATATCTCTCTTGAAAATAAGATGGAAAAGTTGAAAGAAGCAAATGAAAAATTAAAGGAAGAAAATAAGCACGAGGATGAAAAGATTGTGGTGTATGCTAAAGAAAAAGAAGATGTGATCAAGAATTTTGAAGTAATGATAAGGGATTATGACTTGCTTGAAGAGAAACATAAGAAATTACTTGAAGAAACTGAAAAGTTGAAAGAAGAATTAAGTAAATCAAAAAAAATAATAGAAACAAATCTCTCTAGAAGTCGAGATTGTGTCTGAAATGGTTCCTATTGATGTTGAGAAAAGTGCTGAGATGGAGAAAGGAAAAAGAAAATTAGATGACATAGAAGCTCAAGTCTTACCTGAGTCTTCTTCAAAAGTGCAAAGGATTGAAAAGGTTGGTGAAGAAAAGGTGCAAGAAGCTCAAGAGCCATATATTCAAGAGAAAATTGGTGCATTAGAGGACATTGAAGAAGAATATGGAGATGAGTGGTATGATGAGGTTCTTGATGATGAAGACATAGAAGAAGCTAAATTTGAAACTCATTCTTGATTCGAGCTGGTTCTAGAGCATGATGATATCCCTCAAGATTTTGAAGACAGATACAATTATCTTGTGAGGATGAAGTATAATAGGGTATTTTTGGATGGGCTTACAGTATCTCAGATCAATGATGAGTATGAAAAATGTATAGCTGCTGAATCTGTTTCCCCAATTGACCCTAATGAGATTATCATGGAGCATGGAGAATGGAACCGAGCTCAAGAGAGCATAAATATTGAAGATGTTCTAAGATCAGAGCCGCACCATCCAGACCCAGATGAAATGAGCATTCCTGCCTTAAGGTCTTGGTTGCAGGCTAGGAACTATCCATGGAAGAGATTGAAATGACTTCAATCTGTTACGTTGCGAAATCTTGAAGCAATCTAACAAAATGATCATTCTAGATACTGATAATCCTCAGTATTTGGATATCACAAAAAGAACAAGAATCTTGAAACCGCAAGAGATAAGTCAAATGGCACAGAAGTCAAGTGCTCATGAAAGAAGAAAAGAGTTGGTTAAGATGTTTCCTAATTCAGAAAAGCAAGTTTACAAAGCTTCTTCTGAACAGAGACAAATCTTTGATAGTGCTAGATCAACAGGAGACTTGGTAAGAAATGTCTTACAGAGAGGACAATCTGTAGCTGTATTGTTAAATGCAATGATTGCTCCTGACTTCACAAACCAAGTCAAAATCATCGCATGGAAGTATGATGATATTTTTTATGCTTTCTTGATTAAGCGGGTAAATGTTGTGTGTGATGTTTATCACTTTTACTCAAGCATCATTATACTTCCTGTGCAAGACATAAAAGAATTAAACAAACTTCCTCTAATTAATCCATCTGGAGCAAAACGAGGAGAGATGTTTGTAGAGCTTTTGAGTAGATGTCTAGCTAGAACAAGTAATTTTCTTCAAACTCGATGTGATCTAGAAGACAAGGAATACTTTTCTATGCTAAAGAAGAACAAGAAGATCAGGGGGTTACAATCAGAAGAAGAACACTTTATGATTGAATTTTGTGATAAATATTTTGAAAAGGTAACTACCCCAGGACTAA
>BJCO01603512.1:0-11298 GCA_018326465.1 Flaveria floridana
TTGGTACACATATGTACCATCGTTGTATTAGGAGAGAAGAGAGAGAAATAAAAATTAGGAAAGTAAAGAGTAATTAAGAGAGAGGAAAGATAAACGAAAATTATGGAAAGTTAAATAGATTTATTTTTTGTTTTTCCTAAAATGCCCTTTTATATTAAAACTTGTCTTAAAAACTTCACAAGAATTACAATCTTGCCACTAGTAATTAATGACCATTGATCTATATAATCAATGGTTAAGATTTAGTTTGCAAGGTTTTCATTTATAACTAGGTTTTCATTGGATCCCCCCCTATATATATATATATATATATTGGCAAATGGCCATTGTTTTGTCATGATATAGTTGTCGAAGACATCTTAAATGAGCCTAATGTAACATTTAAAAATGAGCCTAATGTAACATTTAAAAACAAATTAAAAAAAAGATTGCATATCCTAACAAGGTTGTATTTGTTAACAAAAAGATTGCATTATCAAATAATAATGTTACTGTGGATCTAATTCAACTTTACTTAATGCAGCCATTGGTATAAAGTTACTTTTTTCAGCTTATACAACATTTTTAAAACCTAACGTAACATATTACAAAGAGTGCAATAGCTTAGCTTTATTTGGTTGTAGTGATATAAATTTATGATTACTCATTTCCCATACAAGTATAAGTATTTCCGTATGTGTATCTAAAGTAGTACTTACTGAATTTCTAATCTTATTTACAAACCAAGATATGTATGGATACTAACCACTAAAGATAAGTTTGTTAAAGAAAATGATTAATTAGATCATGACATGACATGTTCTAACAAATCTATAAAACATGTTAGGTTTGAGAAAAAAACAACAAACCATATAGGAATCTAGTCTTACCCAAGCTAATTAATCAAGCACATTTCATAATCACACACCTAATGACTCTCTAATGATGGAGCCATTATCATAATCCAAATGAAAGTGGCCAAAACACAAAATGGGTAAGTTTGGGGGATCGAGACCGATGTTTTATTATATATTAATAATAATAATAATAATATATATGTTGTGGCCAATGGCTATTTTTCTGTCATGATATAGTTGTCGAAGACATCTTCATGTCACCATCGTGTGTGCTGGTAGTCAAGAGTAAACAATAATTTATGAGATATATGTGCCTCTTGTGTATGTGTAGGGTGGGACCTTCAACACCTCACCTCACCACCCTTGGTCCATAGGCTTTGGCTGGCTAGCTACTACTTCAACTGAATTATTAATTATTAATATTAATATTAATATTAATATATAGCGGTTGAATTTATGTCACCATTGTAGCACCTTCCATTTAAATATACTAATTAATATCTATCATTTTTAGGTTATGATATTGGGATAATTTACTTTTATCATTTTGATTATTCATTTACAATAACATAAATATCTGTTTTACATAACGAGAATTTGTTGCTCTGGAAAAACTCATCAATTTCCTGCTAAACCTTTCAACCATGACAATTTGTAAACTCGAAAACTTATGAGATATTTTAATAGTCTGCTAAACAACAGAATTAGGCAAATCGCTATTGCACTAAAGAGATGATTTAAGAGAGTATGACATAAAACCAGTAGAAATAGGTTTTAAAACTCAAATATCTGTTAGAGTGGATCAAATGTTTATCACTACACCACCCCTTATATACTACTAGTTTGATAAGTATCTTTTTTCATGAATACAACAGTCTAACCTTTTGTTTAACTGAAAGTTTAAATACCATGCTAACCAACGGAATCAAGAAATTCACAACTTACGCTACGTACATTGGTGATTCAAGAGACTACGATAGATACTAGTATGTAGAAGCAAGATTTGAAAATAAAATCTCTAGCTATTACAGGGAAACATATGTTTATCAGTGCACCACCATTTGAAAATTACGTATGCCTGATATTATACTACCAGTTTGGTAAATATGATAAGAATTTCGATGAATACATCATCTAACTTAGTGTTAAACTGAAAGTTTAATGTCATGCAGGTCATGATCAGTATCTTGAAACCTCAAAGAACAGGTTGGCGATCTATCTTTTTTACGTGGTCCTCACTTCATTTCAGTTTATCTATCTACAAATTTATTGCCCACATGATCATCTGACACGTGGCAGGAAGAGACTTTATATGGGGTCCATAACACCTTTTCATTAATCAATATTTGAAGTTGAAGTTGAAGTTGATCACTTGAGTTTGATTGGGTTTGTGTTATTGTGTAATTTATTATATATATACACATTTAAGAATCAAAAGAATATATTCTCCACCTTGCTTATTACTTTCTACATTGGGAGTTCAAAATATACACAAATACCACTATGTTCCCTAGGTTATTTACGCTAGCTTGTATTATTTAAGTTCACTTAGTGGTGGTGCTGCATTGGTAGAAGTGAATATATGATGTACAGATGTATAAACTAATGCCAAATCTCATTTCTTTATATGTAATCCTATGCTAGATGTGTTTGAAAATTGAAACTAACATATAAAGGTTTTTTTTTAACAGAATATGTCAACAAGTTGGGATGATAGTTGGAGTTTTTCTACTGCATTATGAAAAAAAAACCTCGTTTATGCGTTTGGTAGAAGAGCTTTAATTTTCTATTGAAGATAACAGTTATAAGATTTGAGTGACAATGATATTTACATTTAATTCTTCAGTTTATGTATTTGGTATGTATATATACGGCAAGATTTACCAAGGTTCAAGTGGATTTAGTGAACTTTATAAACATTAGACAAGTGTTTACTTTTTTAATTAAATTAGGGTTTAGACAAATACATTTATAACTAGTGGCGGATCCAGGATTTTTTTCAAGGGGTTCACTTTTTTAACTATTCCAATTTCACATGACCGAATATAAAAAAATACGGATCGGTTCGACGGTTCGGGGTCGGGTAAGGTGTATCACATAATAAAAGTACGATATAATAACGAAAATGCATAGTCAATAGAAAGTTAAAAATACATAACATAAATAAGATAGTTTTTACGAATAAAAAAACTGACCTAAAGTTGTTCCCTACGAGGCTTCATCTTTTGAAAACGTTGCATTACATTATCGATCGAAATATTTGATGGTTGTATTTTGAAGAAACTTTTGAAGATGATGATTTAACATTTGAATTTGATGGTTGTCTTTTGAAGAAACTTTAAATTTCAGCTTGCATCCTACCAAAATATTAAACGTCAAGGTTGAGAAACATGTTCCACAATCATATTATTAAGTAAATTAAAGTATAAAAACTTAAAAACTCAAACAAGCATTTCATCGAGCATCTTGTGTGCACAATCTAAACTCAAAGAAACATGCTCATTTAGTTAAAGTATGGTTCATTTCAACATCAAACACAAATGATTAACCAAGAAATTATAAATAATCATAAATTTATACATGTTAAAATTACTATTTCTTACAAAAATTAAAGAAAAAAGGGATAGAATCTTTAATTTGACATACCTCGCGGGTCGCGGCTGGAACTGATACGATACTATGTGTAATAAGAGGTTAGGGTCATAATTGTCATTAGCTCATAGTTGAGGGACTGATATAGTACATTTTATAATTGGATTAGTTAGCCGTTGAATGTCGTTATATACGGTTGTAACTGTGTGATTTGGGGGTTATGCAATGAAATAGAAATTGGTTTCTCTTCTTCTCTCTCGAAACTTTCTCTCTTTCTTACTAATTGCATCAGTGGTATCAGAGCTTCCGATTCTCGGAGCTCGATTGTGTTCTTCAATGGTGAATAACACAAGGAACCAGGAGATCGACAAGATCTTGAAGGAGCATGATCGCTCTTTTGCGGAATTGAAGGCGGCGACGACGGAGACCAATCGTGCAATTGTTGCTAGCAACAGTTCGATAGTAGAATTGCAAACATTGGTGGAGCGGCTCATCAGCAATCAGCAGGACGTATTAGTCAATGGTGGAGATCGTCTAAATACGTCAACGACAGTCGATCGTACTGTCAAAGAGAAGGATCGTTCAACGCGCTTAGGAAAGATTGAATTTCCGAAATTCAATGGCAAGGATGTTAAAGGATGGCTCTATAGATGTGAACATTTCTTCACAGTCGATGAAACATCGGAGAATTTGAAACTCAGGTATGCAGCCATTCATTTGCAAGACGATGCTTTAGAATGGCATCAATCGTTTATGAGATCAAGAGGTGTCACGGTTGCTGACTTACAATGGTTGGATTATGTAAGAGCAATCACAAATCGATTCTCGAATACTTTATATGAAGATCCTATGCAGGAAATTGCATTGTTACATCAAGAAGGGAATGAATTCGAAGAATATTGCAATAAATTTGATTCCCTACTCAACAAGGTGAGTATTACCGACTCACAGGCTATTAGTTTGTTTTCAAAAGGACTGAAAGAAGAAGTTAAAGGTCCAGTACAAATGTTTCAACCGAAAACCTTGCATGAAACCTTTGGCTTAGCTCGTATTCAGCATATTAACCATGCCAATTTCTTGAAGTCACTGTCCAAAGGATCATTTTCTAGTGCCAATACCACCACCAAGAGTTGGAATAGTGCCCCAAAAACAGTCACCCCTACCAACTTTTTGAAGTTACCTCTATTACCTACACCTCCTACCAAACCCTCTACAATTCCTATCAATAGCAGTTCTCATATCAAAACGGTAACTAGCAAGGAGATGGCTATTAAACGAGCTAAAGGCGAGTGTTTCTGGTGTAATGAGAAATTCAGCCCTACTCATAAGTGTCAAAAGAAACAAGTGTTCTTTATAGATGTTGAAGATGATGATGAGGACACTTCATGTCCTTGTGCGGAAGAGGAACCTAATTTCCAATTATCTGTGAATGCATTAATGGGAAGTCATTCCTTTGCAACTATGAGAGTTCAAGGATCCATGGGAACTAGGCAGCTTCATATCTTGATTGATTCAGGCTCCATTCATAATTTCATTGATTCAAATCTTGCAAAAAAATTGAAATGTGAGGTTAAAGATATCAAGCCCTTAAAGATAAGTGTAGCAGATGGAAACCAATTGGCTTGCACCCAAGTTTGCCCTTCATTTCAGTGGTCCATGCAAGGCACACGGTTTACCACTGAGGTACTCTTAATTCCACTTGAAAACTATGATATGATTCTTGGTGTTCAATGGTTATTACCCCTTAATGATATTCTATGGAATTTCAACAAAATAACTATGAAGTTCATGGTAGATGGACACCCTTTCGAATTAAAGGGATTGGTGGATAATAAAGTTACTATTTGTTCTATGGAGAAATTGGAAAAGATTTTTGGCAGGCATACCAATATCTCGGTTCAGCTTTGCAGCCTTAGTGCTGTTTTAACTGAAAATGATCGCACTTATGGTTCTAAGATTTTACAAACACAACCTGATAGTCGATTGGATATCTTACTATCCCAATTTGAAGATGTTTTTGCTACACCAACATCATTACCTCCTTCTCGACCCTTTGATCATCGAATTACTTTGAAGGATGGTAGTGGTCCCATTTGCCAAAAGCCTTATCGCTACCCAATTGGTCAGAAGGATGTGATAGAAAAGATGACCACTGAACTAAAAGAAGCCGGAGTCATTAGAGACAGCCACAGTGACTTTGTTGCTCCAGTTGTGCTAGTAAAAAAGAAGGATGGTCAATGGTGAATGTGCATGGATTATCGCCGTTTAAATGATGCCACAGTTAAAAACAAGTTTCCCATTCCATTGATTGAAGAATTATTGGATGAATTTGGCCAGTTTACCATCTTTTCTAAATTGGACCTACGGTCAGGATATCATCAGGTGAGAATGTTTGAAGATGACATCTACTGCTTTTAGAACTCATGAAGGTCATTATGAGTTCTTTGTAATGCCTTTTGTCCTTACTAATGCTTCGGCTACCTTTCAAGCTTTAATGAACCATGTTTTCAAGCCTTTACTACGAAAGTGTGTCTTAGTTTTCTTTGATGACATATTAGTGTATAGCACTGATATGAATCAGCACCTCTCAGATTTACATAAGGTGTTCACCTTATTACGATCTAATTCTCTCTTTGTCAAGCGTTCTAAATGCTCATTTGCTGGATTAGCGATTGAGTACTTGGGCTATGTCATCACAGGTCAGGGAGTACACACTGATCCAGTTAAGGTCGCAGCTATTCATAATTGGCCAGTGCCTACCACCCTTAAACAACTCCGGGGTTTTTTAGGCCTTGCTGGGTATTATAGGCGCTTCATTAAGGCCTTTGGAGTCTTAGCTCGTCCCCTCCATGACTTATTAAAGAAAGACAGTTTCACTTGGCATGAGGGTGCTCAAGTAGCTTTTGATAATTTGAAAGCTGCTTTGACTTCTGCCCCAGTGTTAGCTTTACCTGACTTCTCCAAACCATTTGTGGTGGAAACGGACGCTTCTAATGGGGGCTTAGGGGCTGTACTAATGCAAGATCATCACCCAATTTCTTACATAAGTAAGTCACTATCCCTAAAACAGCAAACTTTATCAGTTTATGAAAAAGAGCTATTAGCAATCCTTATGGCAGTTAAACATTGGCACTATTACCTTATTCCCAACCATTTCATCATTCGTACTGATCACCAAAGTCTTAAGTACTTGGTGGGGCAGAAGATCACTACTCCACTTCAACACAGTTGGCTTGCAAAGTTAACTATGATTATGAAATTGTTTACAAGCATGGGTCGGATAACAAAGCTGCTGATGCTTTATCAAGAGTTCAAGGAGCTACGGTGTTTGCTTTGAATGTTTCTTTGGTAGAACCTCTTTTTCTACAAAGGCTTGTTGCTAGTTGGCATGATGATTCAACTGTTTCCAACATTATTCATTCACTAGCCAATGGTGTTGTAGTACCGAATTATACATGGAATGGGTCTCTTTTAAAGAGAAAAGATAAGTTGGTTGTTGGGGCTGATCATCAACTTCGCTTGAACATTATCACTCAATACCATTCTTCTTCTATAGGTGGTCATTCGGGTGTTCATGTCACTACTCAGCGTGTGCGAAGTATTTTTTATTGGAAGGGTATTACCAAGATGGTTCGCCAAGTTATTCGTGCTTGTGATACTTGCAAGCGAGCTAAATCTGAGAATGTGGCTTCACCTGGGTTGTTACAACCTCTCCCTATTCCACATGTTGTCTTTGCTGATCTCACAATGGATTTCATAGGGGGCTTACCTGTATCACATGGGAAAGATACGATCTTTGTGATTGTTGATCGTTTAACTAAATATTGCCATCTTACAACATTACGCCATCCATTTTCTGCCAAAGATGTGGCCCAAGTCTTTTTGGACTCACTTTATAAGCTGCATGGATGTCCATCTTTCATTGTTTCAGATCGCGACCCTATTTTTCTTAGTCATTTTTGGCAAGAGTTGATGGGTTTATTGGGAATTCAGCTTAAACATTCCACTGCATTCCATCCTCAAACGGATGGACAAACAGAGGTGGTTAATAGGTGTATTGAAGCTTATTTGCGTTGCATGGTTATGGAACGACCTCACTCTTGGGCCACTTGGGTGCCATTAGCAGAGTGGTGGTATAATTTTTCTTTCCACTCTTCTATTAAGATGACCACATTTCGTGCCTTGTACGGCTATGATCCTCCATTACATTTACCATACGTTCCCAAGGATGCAACTGATGTTTCTATTGATTTAGCTTTACGAACTAGAGAAGCTACCATTCAATTACTGCGCCAATCTTTGTTAAAAGCTCAAACACGTATGAAGCAGCAATTAGATAAGCATCGCTCTGAACGATCTTTTGAAGTTGGGGATTGGGTTTATCTGCGATTGCAACCATATATGCAGAATTCGGCCAGGGCTTACAAACATTCTAAACTCACCCCGAAGTATTTTGGTCCTTATTTGGTGTTAGAGCGTGTTGGTGTTGTAGCTTATCGTTTGGATTTGCCCGATGATTTCCAATTGCATTCCACTTTTCATGTCTCATTGTTGAAGAAAGCCGTCGGTCCTCCAACTAAGATTGTGCCCATTCCCTCTGATTCTCGTTTTCATTTGCAACCTATGGCCATTTTAGATCGACGCATGGTAAAACGTCATAATCATGCGGCTGTACAGGTGTTGGTGCAATGGCACAATTCTTCTCCAGCTGATGCTACTTGGGAATTCCTTACCGATATGCAGCTTAGATTCCCAGATTTTTCTTCTTGGGGTCAAGAAGATTCTTAACGGGGGAGTATTGATACGATACTATGTGTAATAAGAGGTTAGGGTCATAATTGTCATTAGCTACTGATATAGTACATTTTGTAATTGGATTATTAGCCGTTGAATGTCGTTATATATGGTTGTAACTGTGTGATTTGGGGGTTATGCAATGAAATAGAAATTTGTTTCTCTTCTTCTCTCTCGAAACTCTCTCTCTCTTTCTTACTAATTGCATCAGGAACTCATCAGTGGTGGCTCGTGGTGGTGCCGGGCAGAGGTGGTGGCAGAAGGCTAGGGTGGTGGTGGCGGCCGGAGGTGGTGCAAGAGGGAAGAGGCCACTGGACGTTAGCGTCTTAGTGATGCTATGAATGTGATGGGTGATGGGTTTGTTTAAAATCCAAAAGCCTAATTCTTAAGTCTATTAAAACAATCGGTGAAAAAAAATATAAAATGGACAGAGGCTGAGAGTCGAACCCGGGACCTTTGGTAGTAAAAATAGGCGCCTAACCATCACACCAAGATACACTTCTGATTTAAGGTTCCTACTTCAAAATATTAAATGGTTTCTTCTAACTTTTTTATATTTTTAACACTATAAATTTGAAACCGAACGGGAACCCCTTACTTATAAGTAGATCCGCCCCTATTTATAACATGAACTTATGGCACTAGATTCTTACATAGAACTAAAAAATTTGCAGGTATTATCCTATATGTTAAAAAAGCAACGTGATGAACAGTGATCGCGGGGTATTTTGGGTATTTCACAACGTCTCGGTTTGCGTGTTATTTCCTTTTATCTCCTACCAGGCTCATTTCACTCCTTTATGGCGGAGGGCTGGCGACGGTGGTGTGGAGGTTGGTGTTGCCGGAGGTGGTGTTGCCGAAGGTGGTGGGGTGGCGACGGTGGTGTGGATGTTGGTGTTGCCGGAGGTGGTGGGGTGGCGACGGTGGTGTGGATGTTGGTGTTGCCGGAGATGGCACATCACCTCAGGTTGCGTGTTGTTCTCTTTTATCTTTAGACGGCTCATTTCACCCTTTTATGCCAGTGGGGTGCTGACGGTAGTGTGGAGGTTGGTGTTGCAGGAGACGGCGGAGACGATGGTAGCTCCAGAGCGATGGCGGTGGCTGCTCCAGGTAGGCCGCCGTTGCCTCTCCGCCGATCGTCCTTCTTCCTTACACCACATGTAGAGCGCTCTCCGATGGCGACGGTGGCGGTGCATTTTTCACTGTGCCTCGGTGTTCTTTGGTGGTGATGGCGACGGTGGCGATTCCGTTTTCACAGCCGCCTGGTTGCCATCGCATGTGGTCGTTGTACGCTGGTGGGTCGTAACAAGGTGGGGTCGTCTATCTCCCGTTTGTAGTTGAGGTGGGGCCGTCACTGTTGGCTATGTGGTTGAGGGGCGGTCGTTGACGTTGGCTATGCTGCATCCGTTCAGCTTCCCTTTCTCTCTGACGTCCTGCAGATGCCGATGGTGGTAGTTCCACCGCCTTTGGCAATTGTGGTGATTCCACCACTGTTGCTCCGCATCTCAGTCTCTCTAATGCCCCTTTAGGATTTTTCAAATCTATGACATTTCTATGTCTATCTGTTGCACACTTTATGTGCAATGTCGACGATGATGGGGTTTTGTTCATCTGAGATGTTTTGTGTTTGTGGGTAAATAAGATGTCTGTTGTATTACTGTGGGTCTGTTTGGCTATGATGATTTTCCTTAAACAATCTTGGTTGCTCTGGCTTGGCAGCCGTTTCAGGCATGCAACCGCAACCAAGAATCGAATCTGAGCCAAGATGTAAGTATTTCCATCTGAATCGTCTTCTGCTTTGCCTCATGTCGTGGCTTTTGGTGGTCATATGTTGATGATGCGTTGATGTTCGGTCGGTGAAGCTCTTGCTGGCTTTTTGGTGTTTTTGTTAGCTTTTAATGTCTGATGTCGATGATGATGACAATGTTTGCGTATGAGACTATTAATGAATGGTATCTGTCGAAAGGTTTCCATGCCTTTAAGACACGCAACGCGCGTCGGGTATAAACCCTAGTTCACTTAATTTGTAACATGTGTGCGCATTTCTCTTGATTATATGTACATGTGTTGAATTTGTTGTCAATATATATATATATATATATATATATATATATATATATATATAGTCATGTAGCATAATATGGTGATGCTAACGCCATAGGCGAAGCTTCTATGGGGCTAGGGGCCTCCACCACCTCTTTTTTTTTGTCAATAGTGTTAGATTTTACCTCGGTGGTGTAAATTTTCGGTGGGGTAGTAAATTTTTTTAATTAATATAATTCGTTCCCCATAAATAGTTTACTTTGACCCTGCCCTCATAAAGTGTGATTTAAGCTCCATCACTAGCTAATGCAACGAGTTTGTGTGTCATTCATGCCCATTTCAACTCTTATTGCAATGGCATGTCAATTGTTACAACTATAAGCAAATTAACTACTCTTATTACGAAAGCGCATTAGTTTTAGAATTTGTTTTGAAAAATAAAAAAGAACTAGCAAATGGCCCCCGCGCGATGCGGCGGGCGTTTTTGTGTTATTAATATCTGCATCTTAAGGGAAGTACTTTTCAACTTTAATCTATGCAAAATAATACGTGAAACATTTTACATATCTAGTTTATGTACATAATGAACAGTAATACATAGGAGAACAACGTAACTAAATTTCTTTTTATCGAATACATCCATCCTATCTAAATATGTAACAAATTACAATCATAATCATTCCTAACTAACCATCCTATAAATCGGTAAAGGATATACTGGAAAATACCAAATATCAGATTTGATACTAACTGGTGATCACGAAGGTGTACCAAAACAACTCAAGGAAAACTTAGTGACTCAATTTAAAATGAAAGATATGGGCCTACTTCAACATTTCCTTGGGTTAGAAAGTAAGCATGATTTGCTACTGCATCAAAAGCAGTATGTTCAAGAACTTGTAAAGAAGTTTGGCATGGAGAATGTCAAAACTGCTTCAATTCCTTTTGAACTCAACATCAAGTTGTTCTCAAATGAAGGCAATGAGGTTAATTATACTACTGAGTTCCTAAAATTATTGGTACCCTGATCCAT